>JAQJVL010004299.1:0-46952 GCA_035578905.1 Stictocephala bisonia | reverse complement strand
TTCCTATGTATAAGGTTAGGGTTGTTGTGGCATGTGCGAAAACGTGATTGTGTCATTACTTTTAATATCACATTATATTTTTGAGATTACTTCAAGGATAGTCAATATGTAATAGCGAGTGAGGGTTGTTGTGGCATGTGCAAATACGTGTTTGTGTCATCACATTATACGTTTGAGATTACTTCAAGGATAGTCAATATATAATAGCGAGATAGGGTTGTTGTGGCATGTGCGAAAACGTGTTTGTGTCATTACTTTTAATATCACATTATATTTTTGAGATTACTTCAAGGATAGTCAATATGTAATAGCGAGTTAGGGTTGTTGTGGCATGTGCGAGAACGTGTTTTTGTCATTACTTTTAATATCACATTATACTTTTGAGATTACTTCAAGGGTAGTCAATATGTAATAGCGAGTTAGGGTTGTTGTGGCATGTGCGAAAACGTGTTTGTGTCATTACTTTTAATATCACATTATATTTTTGAGATTACTTCAAGGATAGTCAATATGTAATAGCGAGTGAGGGTTGTTGTGGCATGTGTGAATACGTGTTTGTGTCATCACATTATACGTTTGAGATTACTTCGAGGATAGTCAATATATAATAGCGAGATAGGGTTGTTGTGGCATGTGCGAAAACGTGTTTGTATCATTACTTTTAATATCACATTATATTTTTGAGATTACTTCAAGGATATTCAATATGTAATAGCGAGTGAGGGTTGTTGTGGCATGTGCGAAAACGTGTTTGTGTCATTACATTGAATAGCACATTTTATTTTTGAGATTACTTCAAGGATATTCAATTTGTAATAGCGAGTTAGGGTTGTTGTGGCATGTGCGAAAACGTGTTTGTGTCATTTCTTTTCAAATCAAATCAAAATATCTTTATTGCCTTTAAACTTTACAAGCATTGGCATGGGTCACATCAAACAATACTTAAATTTACAAAGAAATACAACTAATTAAATCAAAGTTGCTTGAACTGTTAAAACTGCTTAAAACAAAATTATGCACATAAGCTATCATAAGCTTGAACACTGTAGTAGGTTTTGCCTATCAAGAATTCTTTCAGACTCCTTTTGAATTCACTGACTGAATTTACTTTCTTGAGATGGTTTGGTAGGGCATTGAATAGCTTTATGCAGGTGTAATGGGTGCTTCTTTGAAAAAATGTTGTTTTATGTTTAGGTATTAGAAGATTTCTTTGGTGACGGAAATTATAGGCTGCCGATCTTGAAGCTGGAAAAGAATCTCTATTCTTCATGTAAAATATTAAGGATTCAAAAATAATTAAAGAAGGGAATGTTAGAATATTATTACTACGGAATGTAGTCACACAAGATTCCAGTTGTCGAAGGCCAAAAATAGTACGTATAACATTTTTTTGAAGGCAGAACAAATATTTTGTGCTTAAGCACTCCGAACCCTAAATTGGAAGAGCATAGACGAGGTATGGGAAAAAACAACCGTAGTAGGCAGTCAGCAGAATCTCCTTATTGCAAAAAAAAAAACAGCTTATAGCGTAAAGGCATGAACTTAGTTTACAGCTGATACTGTGTATGTGATCTACATAGTTTAATCGGGAATTTATATGTAAACCTAGGAACTTGACTACATCCGTAGGCGAAACAGACGATTCGCCAAGTTGGAGAGAGGTGTGTGTGTGACAGAGTTATTTCTAATGTGAAAATTTATTAAGCTAGACTTATCTGAATTTATTAGAAGACCATTCTGAGTTAGCCACTGTAGTAGTGAGTTTGCCTCAATGAATGAAGTAACTTCTAATTCATCTCTATTGTTACCTGTAACAATGAGTGACGTATCGTCGGCGAAAAGACAAAGATCCCCCTTATTGACACTGTTGTTAACGTCATTCATAAAAAGAAGGCATAAGACGGGTCCTAAAACTGAGCCCTGAGGGACCCCTGCTGCTACTGACAGCTCTTCAGAATATTGTTTACTTAAGCATCTTGAACTATCTAAGTGAGATATTTCTACCACCTGTCTACGGCCCATAAGATACGATTCGAACCAATCCAAAGCTCTTCCCCTGACGCCCATACAATACATTTTATCAATTAGAATTCTGTGATTCACAACATCGAACGCTTTACTCAGATCTACGAAGATACCAACTGCTTGATCTCTGTTGTCAAGAGCTCTAACAATTTTCTCGACTAAAAAATACATCGCATTAAGGGTGCCCATATTTTTACGGAAACCAAATTGGTTCGGAAGGAGGATTTTACCAGATTCTAAGAAGGAAATTAATCTACTTAACACCACTTTTTCAATGACCTTCGTAAAGGTAGACAGAAGGGATATTGGTCGGTAGCTACCACAGTGAGGGGGGTCACCCTTCTTAAGAAGTGGTTTAACAATTGCTAGTTTTAATGAATCGGGAAAGGTTCCTTGTTCAAAAGACGTGTTAATAATGTGAGCTAGGGGAAAAGATAGAAATTCCAAATATTGCTTCAATAGATTGGACGATACGTCATCCGAACCTGAAGATTTACTATTTTTGAGGGACCTAATAGCGTCTGCCACCTCACTAAAACATGTTGGACTGAGGAAGAATGAATTGGGCACTGAGTAGGAGCTCTGGAATGTGTGTGATGTGTGTGAAGAACTATTTACAGAACGGTTTCCAACGCTAGTAAAGAACTTATTGAAGATATTAGATTTAGCAGTTGGATCGACCCTCCTCATCAGTGATATCACCAATAAGACGTGAGCTTACTGGTTTATTGTTTTTATTTTCATTTATTATTTTCCCACATGACTTTAGATTTTACTTTAGCATTGTCCATAAGGTATTGTACATTTTTTACTTTTAGCATCTTTAATGGATAATCTGAAATAGTTTTTTAATGTTCTATAAGCAATTCGTAGTGGGTGACTAGCGGGAAGATCTTTGCTTCTTTCATATAATAAAACCATATTTTCTCTCATTTTTAATAATTCATTATTCAAGGTTACCTTTGAGGTCATTGGTTTTTTTATCGATTTTCATTTTCCTCAGGGGAAATGCACAATCCATATAGTATTTAATAAGAGAAAAGAAAGTATGAAACATTTCACTAACTGTACTTTTCGATAGGACATCAGTCCATGACTCTGATTTTAACATAAAACGGAAGATAACTATTGTACTGGAGTTTATTGTTCTTTTCAACATATGGGTCATTTGTGGAGGTGACTGGGGTAGAGAAACAGTCAGGTCCACCACCTGAGCATGGTGATCAGATAGTGCAGTTTTCAGCACAAAGGCGTTGATAACAGGATAATCTATATTTGTGTAAACATGGTCTATTATTGTTTTAGCTCCTTAAAATTCTCTAGTGTACGATTTAATTAACTGAGTTAATCCAAACGACTGCATTAAATTCAATATTTTTACGGTTTCGCTGCTTTCTTTACTTAAATCAATATTAAAATCACCAACTACTATTACCTTGGTACTATTTCTAATAATATTGCTCAAACAGTCATATATTAGGCCAAAGAAATCACCAGAAGAGGATTCAGGTGGGCAATAAACTACTAAGAGTACAATAGATGCGCTAGGCGTTAGGTCAATTTTTGCAGCAGTCAGTTCATTAGTGCCATCCCTACAGAACTGAGAAACATCGATGTGGCTACCTTTGAGGTTGTCCTTAATGTATATGCATGTACCACCTCTATCATAAGATTGTCTGCAAAAACACGAAAAAAGCGAAAATCCTAAAATGAGAATACTACCTTCCTGTTGATTATTTAGGAAATGTTCCGATATGCAAAAGATGTCAGGACGTTCTATGTCAATAAGTACTTCTAATTCATATGATTTAGAAACCAAACCACGAATATTTTGATGCAACAGGCGAATAGAACTCTCACCACCAGAGTATTCTTTCTTTGATTTTAGAGGTAAGAGAGAAGAATCATAAGCTATGGAATTAGTTTCTGACACGTGCGATGCTCTACAAAATGGGGTTCATCAGAGGACAAGGGCACAGTTTTCAGAGTCCGGAAACACCAGCTACCAGGAGCGTTAGAAGTCAGTGGCGTTACTCGTTTACGAACAACTACAGGAATTGAAGATTGGTTACCAATGTCATTCGGTGAGATGAGCAACGTATGCAACAGCTGCACAATCATTTTCTTACCACGGGCGTTAAAGTGCAGCCCAAAACGGGTGTAGAAGCGAGTGTTTGTAAGTTGTCGCAGTGACAAGAAAGATGCATGACTGTAGCATTGAGTTAGCTGGTACAGTTCTTCATTCAGTTCGTATATTAGTGAATTAAAGGTGGGTCTATCATATCTGTAAGTTAGTGATGCTACAATGACTCTAGTGTTACCTACTTTTGTAAGTAGATCACGGAAACGATCTGTAATATTGTCATTACAAACTCCATTGACAATATTGTTTGTACCTGCTATTAGGTAATCATCCATAGTCATATATTTTGTGACCGTGTCTACGTTCTCAATTAACATTTGCAACAGTGCCATTAGGCTTTACTGTACCTAAAATATCAAACTGTTCACCGTACCTGTTACTTAACATCTCACTAAGTCCTCTACCGTGGCTATCAGAGAGAAGTCTGATTTTATTTTTTTGTTTGAGTTTTGTAGCATTTAACTCACAGTTGTTCTCTACAGCAACATGCGAGTCTCTTAATAATTGAACATTGCTTTCAGTGTTTTCAGTATAAGATATTAGGTTTTTGTTGTACGACTCTTATTTTTTTGTTTTGAACAACTTACTTTAGTGTGGTTACTATGGCTATTTGCATTTAATGAAGCTCGAGTGCAGTGAACTTTCATATGGGATTTTAGTGACTCGGTATCATTAAGTTCATTGCTGTTGAGACTATCAAATTTGTTCTTACTAAAAAAAGAAACATTCTCATCTTTACTCGAAGTAATTTCACACCTCGGCTTTTTTGTTTTAACAATGTGCCAATAGTTTTGTTGTTTACTTATAACTATAGGAGAAACTGTTTTACATACAGGTTTTAGCTTAGCTACAATCTCTGAGTCGGTATTGCTAGTACTAGGTGTTACAACATTAAGACGGTTACTGTGCCACATATGGAAAGGTAAAGTGATTCCTTGGAGGCAGTAGTGGTACAGAATGTACTTTGAATTAAGAATAACGTTAAAGCCACATTCACAACTATTTTTTTGTTGAAAACAATCAACTTCAACAAAATTATCAATAGGTACCCCTAGCTTATTAGCTAATTTGAGAGCCGATGAATTGTTACATCCCTTTAAAGAGTCAAAGTGGTAGGCTTCATTGCGGTTTTTGTCAACAAACAAGAGAGACCAGTGTGAACCAGAGTCTGCTTTACTGAGCTCTTCACTGTTGCTTACACATAAAAAAGTGTGATTAGAGGCAGAGTATTGTGAACCAACCAAAACATCTGTTACATAGTCATGCGGCCCCAATTTAAGTGTTTGAGAGACCGCAGGTCCAAAAAATAAAATTTCAGAACTAACAGTATTTGACATGTCATTAAAATAAGTGAAAATAATGTCATCATCTACCCACTTGTTAGTAGGATCAGATAACTGAACAAAATTCAGAGTTGATATTTTGTTTTATGTTTGTTTATAATGACTGAATAAATCATTTATTTCATTTATTTCATTTCATTTATTTTATTTCAACTTATCATTAAGTTGTACTAGTTGCTTATTAGCTACACTTAATTTATAGCTTAGTGTACTTATGGTAGTTTCAAGATCGTGATTTTGTTCTTCCTGACTTTTAAGTGTTTTAATAGTCTTATTTAACTGGTCATGGAGAGCATTTTTTTCACTCGTAAGTCTCACTGCAACTTCATTGCACTTCTTTAGGGACACTTTAGCAGCCTGTAGTTCATCTTTTAAAGAGCCGTTATCAGATTCGATAAGGTCTTGAATTTGGAAGGATTTTTCAAAATCAATTTTGCGCTGCTCCTTTTCAAGTTCCAGCTGCACAGATAATTCCTGTGCTTCAGTGCGAGACTGCTCCAGTTAAATTTTTTGCTGATCACAGGATGCACTTAATAAGTCAATTTTATTTAACAAGTCGGTAATACATGACGAGATATTGTTAAAATCAATGTCAGGGTGTTTGTGAGTGATTAAGTTTAGTTCCTTAGTTAAACTAAAAACAATACTTTCCATATCATTTTCGTCAATTGATTCGTATACAATGTCATTAGTCAACACCATATTGCTGATATGAATGTCACAAAACAATTTGGTTTAAAATATATACAGGTAATAAAACTAATGTGGATTCAAAATAAAAAAAATAATAATAAGCCTGTAAAATGCATTAAAATAATAAAGTCTTTGTCAGAAGCAATGATGCGATTTTTATCCTTAATCAAAAAGCTATTGGAGGGATGGGGGATTCGAATACTTGTACTTGAGGTTGGAAGATTACGGTTTAACCACTCGGTAAATAAATGTTGCTTATTTACTTAATGTTGAAAGCCACATAAAAAAATACACTAGATATTAACAGTGTGCATTTTTCCTTATTTATTTATTTATTTATTTTTACAGTTAAAACCATTTACAGAATAGACAATAAAGTGACAAGCATACATTATATATCAATTGTGCTATGTGAGCTGTATGACTGATTTGCGAACCTAATCTCCTTTCTGCCTTCACTAATGCCTTTTATTTTTTTTTTTTATCGTTTATTTGCAAAATTTATTGGAAGGCAGATAAGGGAGTTACAAACATATTTAGTTGTGAATGAAGTGTGCTTTGAAAATAGTGCAAAATGCTTTTTAATGATAAGATTACTGATTTGTTAATCTACAAAACGATGGAATAATAAATAGCTGTGCTAGTGATGCTTTAAAATAAATAAGAAAAACTACTAAGGTACTAAATAACAGATACGAATTTACTATGATAAAACTAGTAATAATATAACTTGGTTAACTGTGGAACACAAAAGATAAACATACTGTTAAACACCAAAAAGAAATTTAAAAGCTTAACAATCGTAAAAATATTCAACAACAAAGACTTACGGAGTACGTAACAAAGATAAATTTTGAACAAAATAATAAAGTAGAGACCATAACTACACACGCTTATTGAAAAGGTAATAAAATAAATATAAAAGTATGACTTTACGTTACAGCGGACTAACAACAACCAAGGATATAACAAAATCATGCAGTGTCCGGTCGATGCCATGCCAAGACTTGCCGCCTGTAGACTGATAGGGATGAGCCAAAGAAGTCTACATGCTCCGATACCACATTGCCAGATCTCAGCAACCGAGGAACAGGTCCATATTAAACATAGATGGTGTAAAGAAGTTGTTTACCGAACGGCTCCTGAGATCTAGTCCGTCTTGAAGTTCGTAGGTCTACTAAGCCGAGAATAACCAGACAGTTGACCGCGCCACTCAGTAGCTTGAAAAGGAACACAAGGTCTAGTCGACACCTTCTTTCCTCCAGCAACGGCAGATCGAGATTACTTTTCAACACTACCACAGACACCTCCATGTCACTACTGTTGACTTTCCATGTACTGTCGACTTTCCAGTGGTAGCTTGTCACTAATACATTTCTGCCGACTTCCCAGTGGTAGATTGTCACTACTACAGTACTGCCGACTTTCCAGTGGTAGCTTGGCCTTTCTACAGTACTGCCGACTTCCCAGTGGTTGCTTGTCACTACTACAGTTCTGCCGACGTTCCAGTAGTAGCTTGTTACTGCTACAGTACTGCCGACTACTCAGTGGTTACTTGTCACTACTACAGTTCTGCCGAAGTTCCAGTGGTAGCTTGTCACTACTATAGTACTACCGACTTCCCATTGGTAGCTTGGCACTTCTACAGTACTACTGAGTTCCCAGAGGTAGCTTGGCACTTCTACACTACTGACGACTTCCCAGTAATACCTCGTCCCTACTACAGTACTGCCAAATTTCCAGTCATAGCTTGTCACTACTACAGTACTGCTGACTTCCCAGTGGTAGCTTGGCCTTTCTACAGTACTGCCGACTTCCCAGTGTTTAATTGTCACTACTACAGTTCTGCCGACGTTCCAGTGGTAGCTTGTCACTGCTACAGTACTGCCGACTACCCAGTGGTAGCTTGTCACTGCTACAGTACTACCGACTTCCCAATGGTAGCTTGGCACTTCTACAGTACTACCGAGTTCCCAGAGGTAGCTTGGCACTTCTACACTACTGACGCCTTTCCAGTAATACCTCATCCCTACTACAGTACTGCTGAATTTCCAGTGGTAGCTTGTCACTACTACAGTACTGCTGACTTCCCAGTGGTAGCTTGTCAATACTATAGTACTACCGACTTTCCAGTGGTAGCTTGTCACTACTACAGCACTGCCGACTTCCGAATAGTAGCTTGGCACAACTACAGTACTGCCGACATCCCATTGGTAGCTTGGCACTGCTACAGTAGTGCCGACATCCCAGTGGTAACTTGGCACTACTACAGTACTGCTAACTTCCCATTGGTAGCTTGTCAATACTATAGTACTGCCGACTTTCCTGTGGTAGCTTGTCACTACTACAGCACTGCCGAATTTCCAGTAGTAGCTTAGCACAACTACAGTACTACCGACATCCCATTGGTAGCCTGGCACTGCTACAGTAGTGCCGACTTCCCAGTGGTAACTTGGCACTACTACAGTAATGCCGACTTCCCAGTGGTATCTTGTCCCTACTACAGTACTGCCGATTTTCCAATGGTAGCTTGTCACTACTACAGTACTGCCGACTTTCCAGTGCTAGCTTGTCACTACTACAGTGCTGCCGACTTTCCAGTGCTAGCTTGTCACTACTACAGTGCTGCCGACTTCCACGGGGTATCTTGGTACTTATACAGTACTGCCGACTTCTCAGTGGTAGCTTGTCACTACTACAGTACTGCCGACTTCCCAGTGGTATCTTGTCAGTACTACAGCATTGCCGACTTTTCAGTGTTAGCTTGTCACTACTACAGTACTGCCGACTTCCCAGTGGTAGCTTGTCAATATTATAATACTGCCGACTTTCCAGTGGTAGAATGTAACTACTACAGCACTACCGAATTTCCAGTAGTAGCTTGGCACTACTACAGTACTGCTGACTTCCCAGTGGTAGCATGTCAATACTATAGTACTGCCGACTTTCCAGTGGTAGAATGTCACTACTACAGCACTGCCAAATTTCCATTGGTAACTTGGCACTACTACAGTAATGCCGACTTCCCAGTGGTATCTTGTCACTACTACAGTACTGCCGATTATCCAATGGTAGCTTGTCACAACTACAGTGATGCCGACTTCCCAGTGGTAGCCTGGCACTATTACAGTAGTATCGATTTCCCAGTGGTAACTTGGCACTACTACAGTAATGCCGACTTCCACGTGGTATCTTGGCACTACTACAGTACTGCCGACTTCCAAGTGGTAGCTTTGCACCACTTTAGTACTGCCGAATTCCCATTGATAGATTTTAACTGCTACAGTACTGCTGACTTTCCAGTGGTAGCTTGTCACTACTATAGTACTGCCGACTTCCACGTGGTATCTTATCACTACTACAGTACTGCCGACTTCCCAGTGGTAGCTTGTCAGTACTACAGTGCTGCCGACTTCCACGTGGTATCTTGGCACTACTACAGTACTGCCGACTTCCAAGTGGTAGCTTGGCACTACTACAGTACTGCCGAATTCCCATTGGTAGCTTTTAACTACTACAGTACTGCTGACTTTCCAGTGGTATCTTGTCACTACTACAGTACTGCCGACTTTCCAGTGGTAGCTTGTCACTGCTACAGTAATGCTGACTTCCAAGTGGTAGCATGTCACTACTACAGTACTGCCGACTTCCCAGTGGTGGCTTGGCACTACTACAGTACTGCCGACTTCCCAGTGGTAGCTTTTCACTACTAGAGTAATGCCGACTTCCCAGTGGTAGCTTATCACTACTACAGCACTGCCGATTTCCCAGTAGTAGCTTGGCACAACTACAATACTGTCAATATCCCATTGGTAGCTTGGCACTACTACAGTAGTGCCGACCTCCCAGTAGTAACTCGGCACTGCTACAGTACTTCCGACTTCCCAGTGGTATCTGTTACTACTACATTACTGCCCACTTTCCAGTGGTAGCTTGTCAGTACTAGAGTGCTGCCGACATGCACGTGGTATCTTGGCAGTACTACAGCACTGCCGAATTCCCAGTAGTAGCTCGGCACAACTACAGTACTGCCGGGTAGCTTGGCACTACTACAGTAGTGCCGACTTCCCAGTAGTAACTTGGCACTACTACAGTACTGCCGACATCCCATTGGTAGCTTGGCACTACTACAGTAGTGCCGACATCCCATTGGTAGCTTGGCACTACTACAGTAGTGCCGACTTCCCAGTTGTAACTTGGCACTACTACAGTACTGCCGACATCCCATTGGTAGCTTGGCACTACTACAGTAGTGCCAATTTCCCAGTAGTAACTTGGCACTACTACAGTACTGCCCACTTTCCAGTGGTAGCTTGTCACTAATAGAGTACTGCCGACTTCCAAGTGGTAGCTTTGCACCACTTTAGTACTGCCGAATTCCCATTGATAGATTTTAACTGCTACAGTACTGCTGACTTTCCAGTGGTAGCTTGTCACTACTATAGTACTGCCTACTTCCCAGTGGTAGCTTCTCACTACCACAGTAATGCTGACTTCCAAGTGGTAGCTTGTCACTACTACAGTACTGCCGACTTCCCAGTGGTATCTTGTCAGTATTACAGTGCTGCCGACTTCCACGTGGATTCTTGGCACTACTACAGTACTGCCGACTTCCAAGTGGTAGCTTGGCACTACTACAGTACTGCCGAATTCCCATTGGTAGCTTTTAACTGCTACAATACTGCTGACTTTCCAGTGGTAGCTTGTCACTACTATAGTACTGCCTACTTCCAAGTGGTAGCTTGTCACTGCTTCAGTACTGCCGAATTCCGAGTGGTAGCATGTCACTACTACAGTACTGCCGACTTCCCAGTGGTGGCTTGGCACTACTACAGTACTGCCGACTTCCCAGTGGTAGCTTTTCACTACTAGAGTAATGCCGACTTCCCAGTGGTAGCTTATCACTACTACAGCACTGCCGATTTCCCAGTAGTAGCTTGGCACAACTACAATACTGTCAATATCCCATTGGTAGCTTGGCACTACTACAGTAGTGCCGACCTCCCAGTAGTAACTCGGCACTACTACAGTACTTCCGACTTCCCAGTAGTATCTGTTACTACTACATTACTGCCCACTTTCCAGTGGTAGCTTGTCAGTACTAGAGTGCTGCCGACATGCACGTGGTATCTTGGCAGTACTACAGCACTGCCGAATTCCCAGTAGTAGCTCGGCACAACTACAGTACTGCCGGGTAGCTTGGCACTACTACAGTAGTGCCGACTTCCCAGTAGTAACTTGGTACTACTACAGTACTGCCGACATCCCATTGGTAGCTTGGCACTACTACAGTAGTGCCGACATCCCATTGGTAGCTTGGCACTACTACAGTAGTGCCGACTTCCCAGTAGTAACTTGGCACTTCTACAGTACTGCCGACATCCCATTGGTAGCTTGGCACTACTACAGTAGTGCCAATTTCCCAGTAGTAAATTGGCACTACTACAGTACTGCCCACTTTCCAGTGGTAGCTTGTCACTACTACAGTACTGCCGACTTTCCAGTGGTAGCTTGTCACTATTATAGTACTGCCCACTTTCCAGTGGTAGCTTGGCACTACTACAGTACTGCCGACTTCCCAGTGGTAGCTTGTCAGTACTGGAGTGCTGCCGACATGCACGTGGTATCTTGGCAGTACTACAGTACTGCTGACTTTCCAGAGGTAGCTTGTCACTTATACAGTACTGCCGACTTTACAGTGGTAGCTTGTCACTACTACATTACTGCCGACTTCCCAGCTGTATCTTGTTACTACTACAGCACTGCCGACTTTTCAGTGGTAGTTTGTCACTACTACAGAACTGCCGACTTCCAAGTGGTATCTTGCCACTACTACAGTACTGCCGACTTCCCAGTGGTAGCTTGTCAGTACTAGATTACTGCCGAATTCCAAGTGGTAGCTTGGCACTATTACAGTACTGCCGACTTCCAAGTGGTATCTTGCCATTACTACAGTACTGCCGACTTCCCAGTGGTAGCTTGTCAGTACTAGAGTACTGCCGACTTCCAAGTGGTAGCTTGGCACTATTACAGTACTGCCGAATTCCCATTGGTAGCTTTTAACTACTACAGCACTGCCGACTTTTCAGTGGTAGTTTGTCACTACTACAGAACTGCCGAATTCCACGTGGTAACTTGCCACTACTACAGTACTGCCGACTTCCCAGTGGTGGCTTGGCACTACTACAGTAATGCCGACTTCCCACTTGTAGCTTTTACGTTTAGGAAAAGACCGTCTTAGTAACTTTTTTAAAACATTAATAATTTTATTTTTTGACTAATAAAACATTTTATTGTATTTATGAGGCTAAGGAAATAGTTTATTAAACTTGGTGCTTCAATAAAAGTATTTTTCTTAATTACGAGATATTTTACAAAATATATTACTGATTTATAATTCAGTGGAACCCAAATATCCATTTCATCATTACATACAAACCATACGATGTTTCGTATAGTTTGTTGTTAGTTACTATTTATTAATGTTATAAAAGCTGTGACATATGCTTGAATAAAAAATCGAAAGCCATGTTGTATTTTAAGTTAGATATAAAGTGATCATTCACAAAGCTAAATTCTATGTATCCAGCTATTTAAAACCATACTACATAAAAATGAATATTGCGATGAAAATGATGAATAAGTTTAGTACTATACTACTCTTAAGCTTTATATGTAATTTTAAAAATATTTATTTTATAGCTTACGGAAAATAAGAACATCAAGTTCATATTTCTCAGATATTAAAAAAATAATAAAGTGTCTTAAATATAGAATTTTAAATTTAATAATATGCCTAATTCAAAATGTATTCTAAATTAGCATATTTAGAATAAATAAATTATAAATATTAATAAATAAGTTTGAAATAAAATAGAGTAAATATATAGCAATTCTTGTTCTTAGTAGTTACGGCAATATAATGAAAACGAATGCATTGATAGATATGGTTATGTTTCACTGTTGTATTGGTATTAGATAACTTGTTGTTGATATATTTGCCTCATCTCATCTGTAAGAAGGTGTCATGACATTCTCAACTAGAGACATTTTACTGCCACTTACTGACATCAATTACGATAGTAAATTACTCAGAAGACTTGGGTAGGAACATGACTGACAGCGACTTATTGGATTACCATTTTACTGTATGAAGTCTGACTGTATATGTTGGTAACATTTCTGTCGGTGGCGTACGCTGCATTTGTAACAATAAATAAATAAATTTATTGCTATTTTAAACATATCCGCAGGTTTAAGCTTTCCTTCAGAATCCTTGAAGGCCGACTCAGTGAAATTAAGGAGCCCACTGAATACGTTTATAATAGTTTTTACTCTTGTCTTCTTATATTTAGTTTTATTAATTTATTAGTAATTTCATTTTAAGCTGTATGGTTCAATCCCTAACTGTTGAAAATATACCATACCTTCGGGAAATTCATTAACAAGCTTAATGTTTTACTTGGAAATTAAATACACCCCAACATGAAATAGAGCATATTATCATATTGAGGGTAAAAAGTGCTTGGTTAATTGTTGTTATGTGGATTACAATATAATAATTTAGTACCCTTTTGTAAAAATGACAAGTTTTGGTGTTCTCAATATATTTAAAAAAAATCATAGTTTTGCAGTTTGATGGCTGAAAATTTTGAAGAACACGTTTATAATGGCTTGGCGTTTATATGTTACAATATAATTGCTCCTATCAGATGGGTGGCTCGACTCCGTCCTTGACCCCTTCGAATCTTTTGAACTGATAAATGGCTTATTTTAGCATGTTTGAAAATTCCAAACACGAAAAAAGTCTATCAATTTGTAACATACTGCCATTTAATTTAAACACTGTCATCCATAATTTAAATAATACGTTTGTTCGATGTCCTCTATTTACGTTTGTTCAATGTCCTCTATTTACGTTTGTTCGATGTCCTCTATTTACATTTGTTCGATGTCCTCTACATACGTTTGTTCGATGTCCTCTATTTACGTTTGTTCGATGTCCTCTATTTACGTTTGTTCGATGTCCTCTATTTAGTAGATTTAGTTATAATATGTTCTAAACCAGCAAACACTTTCTATTTCATCAAGAGAAAAACTGTCTTAATTTGTTTTCACGCATTATATGTATTTAATGCTGCCTTGCATCATAACAGAATTTATAATGCATAATGTTATATCTCAATATTAATATAATATAATTGTATTTAATTTATTTTAATTGTGTTGCTGTGGAACTTATAGATAATAAATTCACGGAAGTAAGGAGACTCCTTTTAATCAAACTTCTTACTCAATAATCCACTGAACCCACCAAACTCCCAACATCTTCTTTTTTCCTTATACCAGTATTTCAATCTGAACTATCAGTTGTAGTAAGCTCCTTGAAATCAAAGACATTTGCTAGAAATGATCATACATCTTATAAACTGCTTAAATCTTGCTTGCACCACTTTCTTGACCCAATTGTACATTTGATAAATTTATCTTTTGTAAGTTGGGAACTTTTAGATATTATGAAGCAGTCTACGGTGAAACCTTTCCATAAAGCAGAGCATTTTAACCAACTCGAACATTTTAAACCAATGTCCATGATGTCTAAATGTTGTAAGGTATTTGAAAAGGTAGTTTCAAATATATTGTGGTTGTTTATATGACAAAATGACATCTTATTAAAGAACCCCTTCGGATTCGTAAGGAATATAACAACGGTTGGGGCACTCACAAATCAAATTGTCCAGGCTCTAGATAGAAAAATATTTGATTTACGCAAGGTGTTCGACATTGCTCATCATAAAAAGGTTATTGACAAACTTCAGAGGATTGGTGTCAGCAGTGTGCCGAAGAAATGGTTCAGCTCTTATCCAATAACTGAGTGGCAGTAATTTCATCACATATCATGTCCAGTTGTATTAACAGCAGAACGGAAACACACGATCGGAGCTATCGGTAGTCCTGTGTTATAACCAATGAACTCATATGACCAATATAGAAGGGACAAGTTCATATATCCAGCATTGCAGGGACTGAAATCCTAGCAGCCATCTTAGCAAAACTTAGAGCAAAACACGTCTGGAAAAGTAGAACATTTTAATGTGTGCGTTTGAAATAATCTGTGATTTAAAACACTTATAAATGAATTAAAATTACTAAGTTTTGCGCGTGTATAAACAATTAGTGTAGTTTACAATATTTAATTTAATTATTTATTTGTTAAATGAAATATTAAAATGGAGTTTTGAATACAGATTTTGTATCGTGACTTAAAAGAGTTAGTCGGCTGCCACGTTTTCATTTTTAGGTTATATAAATGATGTAAGTGGAAAATATGTAGATAAAAAGTTACATTTCATACTTGAATTAGAAACAGTATGACTGGTCCACTTTTGTTATTTGAAGTTACGAAATTGACTCGACCTTGTATTCACAAAGTCCCATTCTATATAGGTGCTGTACAATATAGGGATTTATTGAAAAAGAAAAAAAAACATACTTGGATGTTCCCTGATCAAAATTGATTATTCCCATAAATGCGTAAGATGGATTTTTAAATTTATTTTATCACCAGATTCAATTTATTATATACTTTTATACTAATCGTTGACAAAGTTATTGTGGTCAGATATCATATTTGGTTGAAAAAGATAGTATTAAGCGGTTTTATTTAGTTGAACCACAAGTCAAAGTGAGTGTGTCATATTATCACCACTGCATTGTAACAGAGTACAATGGTAACAAAGGAACATTCCGGTCCAGCTGTTGTCAATGACTGGTAGGAAGGGATATCTGATTGTAAAGTGACAGCGACTATTGCGTGGAGACAGGTACTCGAGCGTATATCGGACTCGGAAAGGGTATCGCATATGAGAATGGTTTAAAATCTGTTAACATGATATACCCTCAATAATGTGGTAAAGCAACAGGATAGCTTGTCAGTTGTTATAATTAATTATTAAGGTGTTTAATAATGACTAACAAGATATATATGTGGTATATATATATGTATATATACATATATATACATATATATATACATATAAATAATTAGGGGAGAGTTCAGGTAATGCACCACTACAGAATCAGATTTTTCGTAGCATCGTGGATTTAGAGGTATTACAGTTAAAGTCAGTTTTCATTATACATTTTTACATTTCCCAATAATATTAGTTATTTTTTATGACAATAAAGCGTACTTTGGATAAAGCTATACCACAATTCCTGCTTACATTGTATTTGTTAATTTTGAAATGAGCTCCTAAATGCACCTTTAAGAATAAAATTACCACGATTTCATGTTATATATTGATGTGCATTGAAAAAATTTCAAACCAAACACGTATTTGTAAATTATAAATAAAAATTTAACTTTAAAATAAACCAGGTTTGTTCTCTGTTTGCAAGTATATATTACAAAATATATCCCTTTTACTATTAGTTTTATGTCTAAGTTTCTTGAATTATTTGTGACTTTTTTGGAAGTTACAAAGATATTGTAAAAGTAAAGGTGTTTGGTAAGGTCAAATTAAGATGGATTAAACATTATGTGTCTTATAAGAAAACTGTTTTGACGAGCTTGTGAAAATATTTGCAGCAGAATCAACAATTTCAAATGTTTTAAAAATATCTCTTTAACTTTAGTAATACACTTGTTTAAGGAGTTCAAACCAAATAAAAAGAGTTTTTACTAGTAATAAGTCTTAATTTATTATATTGAACAACATTTTTAGCCATTGATTGCTTGATTTAATTGATATTATTATTTAAAAGACAAAAGCAATATTTAAGTATTTAAGACCACTATTTATATTGTAAGATCACTTTCAGCTGTCAAAAGAATTAATATATTTTACAAACCAGACTTATTACAATACAATGATGTTTTTTAAGTAGTAATATATTTACATAATTCCATTAAATAATTATAATAAGTGAGTATTGAAAGGAAATATAAGTTTCAATAGGTATAAAATAAAAGTTACATAATCAATACCTATTATTTTAATGATTGAACAGCACTACTTTCCGCAAGTTCAATCTCAGCAAAACCATATTCTACATTTTTCAGATAGTTTAGTCATAAATAATTCCCCTAAGACTAGAATATATCTATATATACTAGCCGATGGCCCTTGCTTCGCTGCGGGGTTATTCTCTGCGCTCGCTTAGCATTCCCTCCATAGTTCTCTTGTGAGATATAAAAGCTCAACCTGTTGCCATTAATCTGCCAAGACAGCAAAGTCGTATGATCTTGAAAACCCTGTTCCTTAGGGGAGTTTCAACGTGGTTATCTCAATATTGTAAATTTGCAAAGTACATTTTATACGTGATTGTATAGATATAAAATATATATAAAAAGTGTAATGAATTGTAAACTCTTAATTCATCAATAGGATAAATAATGTCAAACATACAAAATAAACATATTAATTTAGTAAAAAACAGCTATTATTGATTTACTAAAATCAACCCAATATTAAACTTATGGAACAATCCTTCAGGGGTGGTTATACCTCTTAGGAATATTTTATCAAGATGAAAATACTTTAGTTATTCCTATTTAGCCTACTAAAACATGTGTACCAAATTTCAGCTCTATAGGATTACGGGTAAAGGGAGAATTAGTGATGAGTGAGTGAGGACTTTATCTTTTATAAATAGAGATATAAATTAATATCATTCATTATTATATCATAGTTATATGTAAACTATTTACCAACCAACAAATTATATAGACATGATAGTATGTTTCACCCATTATTGTCCTCCATTGTTAACAACAATATCAAGTGTCCTAGGTCTGGAGTCGTAAATCTGAGTTGAATGTTCCCCACAACACAATATGACTGTTAATGTATCAGCCTTTGTACTGGGCAGTGAAAGTATTGTGTTTGATGACGACACCAACATAGTACAGTATTTTGTATATGAATTTATAACATGTTCTATACCAAAATAATATAAAATTCATTCAGTTCTCATTAATATTTACAATTAAGTCTAGTTACGTCTAATGGCAAGTAAGAGTGTAATAAAAAAAGACGTAACAATGGCTGTTCATCAAGTAAAACTTACAAACATATAAATAATCTTAATATTATTTAATTTCTGTATTATAAATGATTATTTTGTGAATCCCTCTGGTCTGAGGAAGGTGAGCGTGTTTCGTACAGAAACATTCTAGTTTTACCTAATTCAATTATTGAAGTGACATTTGAATATTTTCTGTGAGAAATAATAATTATTTCCACTGTTTCGTAGAGATTTTATAGCAAGCATCACTAAAGTTTTTATCAAAGATAGTTTATCTATTCATGTAATTGTTACATTTTTACGTTTTTGTCCGCAGTATGATTTTGCCTTTTACATTAGTCCTCCTTTATAAGTTAATATTTTACATATTTCTAATAAAATAGTTTCATGTTAGAAAAATTGTTAGATTCTAGAATAGCTATTTTGACTGGACATTTTTAATTTTGACTGGTTTGTACTGTATAATAAGTTAAGAGGAGTACGGTACCTTTAAGAATACAACTGCTGAGCTGTGGAGTGGAGACGGCACCATCATGGTGGAGGGCAACATCTTGATACGGGTTGCCTTTGCGATAGCCTGACCCCGTTTTTTGTTTTAGTTTGTGTGTATCTGTATTTCTTTTTGTTGTTTCGTGTTTCCAATTCTTCTCACTTGTCACCACACGCCAGTTCTTATAGCCTACGATATCATTCTCATTCTAGAGTTATGTTTGGCTTTTGGCTCCAGGGTCCGTTGCATTGCTTCCCTCCTTGCTGTCGCCTTGGGACGCAGCTGAGGACCTACGGGTTAGGCCGACCACTTGGCCTTCGTTTAGACCAGAGGGCGCTGCCTCCTTTCCCCCTTCCTCACTGCACTCTCTGTATCTTTAGGCCAAAGTCTTCTACTCGCAGGTGAAATCCACTCCTTTTCATTATTATTTGTCCTTTTGCCCCCATCTAAACTATTGTGTTCAAGTTAAGAAGTGCTGTGTGGTAGAGTTTTGTGTTAATTTTGTGGGTCGGATACTTTTTTTGTGAGTACTTTTGTTTAAGAGTGTTTTTTTCTAGTATTTATGGGAGAGAACTGTTAGATTCTATTTTATGTTTTTTAATTTAATTTTTGTTGGCTGGAATAGAGTGTTCTTATTTTTATTTGTAAGCGGGATTCTCTATGGCTTGATTTGAAATTCTTATTCCCATTAGGAGCCGCCCAGTTTTGCCCACTGGATTCGGTGGAATTATTATTTAAAATTTGTTGTTTAATTTTTTTACTTTTAAAAATTGGCATAACCTCCAAATTACTTTTGCATTCCCGGGCCCCGTACGCTATGATGCCAAAAATATAAATTATCGTAATTCATTTTTTGTTATTTCTGTTTAGTATTTATTCACTTATTGTTTTGTTTTAAGATTCACATATGTCTCACTGTTTTAAGATTTTTTATGTTTCTACTTATCCTTTTAAGTTGTATTTTTTAATGCTTGTTATTTGTTTTGCAATTTATTTTATGCAATATATTTTCATATTTTATGTTTTTATTAAATGTTTAAATTTATATTTTGATTAGGCTTGAACGTTTTATACACCCTCGAACTGGCAACAGCACAGCATTTTGATAGCTCAGTTTATTATGGTTTTAACCATAGTATATCTTTAAAATAATTCTTTTGACTGCTTGTTACTTTTAAATTTATATTTTTTTCTTTTTAAATAAACTTCATTTTGCACGTAACTTGTTTTTTGTTTTTTTTTTCTGTGTCCTCCTGAGAATGGTAACTTCACACCCACCTTCAATGGACCCAGTTATTGATTGTAAGAGGGTGGGTTGCAATTGGTAGCAAAGCGTGGTTAACTTGTTTTTGTATGTGCTACGAAAAAAAAATATAAAAAAGGGGCTTTGATAAGAAGTAGTTGTAATTGGAGGGAGGTTGTTAAATTTTTTTAATGGGAAAAAATGGTCACAGGTTTAAAGTGTCTTACCTAATCCGAGTTTGTCGGTAAAAAAAACTTAATAAATACAACATTTTATATAGTTGCACCAGTTCAGGAGGGATTTTTGGTTTTTGTTTTCAGTGTTTTGTGTCACGTGTGTGTAGTCGTCTTCGTCATGCAGTTGGCCTGTTGGCTTTTCTGTCTCTCTTTTCACCCTAGAGCCAGGCATTGTGTCCGATTTGTTATTCATTGATATTTTGTGTTACTGCATTCGAAAATATGAGTTTTAATGAGGCCTACCTAAATAAGGGAGATCTTGCTTTTGAAGTTAAGGTTCGCGGGGTTGTGCCAATTGCCAGCGTGGTGGAGTGTCGGAGGCAGCTTTGGGGCTTGTTGTTGTCTGGTGCTCCTGTTGTTTGGAGGGCGATGAGTGTCTCCGAGGAGCTTCCCACCGTCGATGGACCCACTGCCCAGTTATTTATTGTACGAGGGTGGTTTACACTACTTTATTAGTTGATTTAGTTTAATTTATCATATAGATACTGTATAGTAATATAAAATAACATAAATTAAAAGTTTGTTTTGGCATTTATAAACTGTAATAAATTAATACAAAGAGTTTTAACGAAATATAATAAAATGTTACTCTGCTCTTTTATGTAATACGGCTACAAAAACGTACGCTCTACTTACACCTTTCTTTTTATCATTTCCAGTTATTTATAAGCAATAATTTTCATTGCCAACATACGCTGAGTCATGATTCTATATACACTTATATCTTACTATCATATAATAATATTTACTATTATAGAGAACTATTTATAAATGATAGTAATAAACTACCGAGATGAAACAAAAACATTTACATTATATTTTATTCTTATTAACTTTAGATTAAAAGCTATAATATTTATACTCTACTGTTGTAAATTATTGGTTTTTTCTACTGCTAGGACGAGTGTTTATCAATTTACTTTATACGAGTACATTGGTACATATTAATTCTTATATTCTGGGGAAACAAAGTTTAATAAATTCATCAGAAAGTGTAGTAAGTAAAATACATAAAATAGATCGTATTTTATAATATATTTATGTTTATTATTTTGATATTCCTACTATTATTATTTGTACAACTATTATTGTTGTATTTTAGTTCATAAAAAAATTTAAAGATGTATAAATTAAGAAATCTTTCAAGAGGTTCTTAAACGTCTCATACACTCTTCGTGTACAAAATAATTAGTAAAATAATTAAATTTATTAGTTAATTAGAACATGACTAAAACATATGTACGAGCAAGTTATATAAAACCAATTAGTCTTATATAGAAAAATAATTAAGTATGATATATCTTTTTACTATAGATAATTTATTGTTTCGAATTATTGGATATTTTTAACTACCATATTTGCGTAGACTACAGCTGTGTGGGAGGAAGCACAAATTCCTCTGTCCTAAAATGATAAAAGTTACACATTCAAGATGAGTTGAAAATGTGCTAAAAAACTTGTTTTAAAAACATACGGATACCGACTAAAGCATAGGAAGAATGCACTTGAAGTAATTAAAATATGAAGTCAACTTTTATATTATACGAGTAACATTTGAATCACATCAATGTGATTGCATTCAGGGTTTAGAACAAAGCAAAGAGAATCTAGCTAAGCCCGGATTACATCTTTAAATTACAAATAAGTAGCTAAAGAAACTTGCTGGTATATTTAAGATTCTCAAGTAAATTTAAGTTCTTGCATAGTAATGGCCAGATTTAATCCTGTAAATACGACTTAGCAATATGTGTGTTAAGCTGTTTAGTACTATAAAACTGCAGTTGTACTTTCCGATACTAATATTCTTCAACTATATTATAGACAATAACAATACGTGTTGCTATACTATTCAGGCTTTTGGACTAATTGTTCAATGGAAGTCGTCTGCTTTCGAGACATCACGATGTGATCAAGGTTTAGCCTGGTACTCCTATTTCTGCGAATATTGCATAGAGATTGATAAGAAAACTATTTATTGTGTACTTTTTTAAGGTATATGTAATAGTTACAATTGATTTATTTCAAGATTATGAACACCTTTTAGCCCCTTCTCTTCAATTACTTGATACTATGTATGGAGATTCTTTTTCTTACAGTCACACCTTGCAGAAGCACAGTAGTACAAAAATATACCCCTAGACTGAATATGGGGGTAAACAACATAATCACAAAAACATTGTTTGAATATTTATGTTACTTTTCTTTATACAATCTTTAGTATATTAAAATATAGTGTAGCCTCTAGTGGCACAGTGATGTAGACCACGTACTTAAGGACAGAGTGTCGTGGTGATTATCTACCCGGCCCGGGTAGTATTAACACCGCACCAGATCAATGGTTCCCATCAGCGTGAATAATATTAAAGAAGTCTGGGGTGCCCATGTTGTGTGGTAGTCTGGGTCAGATAATATAGGGAAGAAAATTAAATGTTAAGCTTGTCAATTAGCTTAAAATGAGGGCAGTACTACTTGATTCAGATTCCAGGTAAAACTGTAGGTCCATTTAGTTGTCCTGTCTATTGGATTATTAATAAATTGGTATTTCTAAAGAACGAAATAAACTTTACCTACTCTTTAGCTTCTCACATCCAGCCATATATCTACGTTAAATGTCTTTGTAATAAAGATGTATTGTAATCGTGAGGGAGATCAAGGGATGAGTTACAACATACAATGATGCTTCCGCAGGAGACACTATTATTTTCAGACTGTACATATAAAACCACAACAAAGTAATATTGTATTGTTAGATATACAACACAGATTTTACTATAGTAAGTATAATATGGCTATGTAATTGGCCAGGGCAGCTGGAATTCACCAAACGTTAGTTACGTTTTCAAGAATGCAATGTTTTAACTAAGATTAGAGTTTAGCTAATAAGCTAACCAATGATTACTTAATTATTGGTTGAACTTTGGGCTTTTGACATTTGGGGATTGAATGTATATAGTGCACAGTATTATTTTCCATTCAAATATAGAAACTACCGTACTTACAATGTCATATTCTTCTTATAAGTTCATAAATTCAATGAGAATATATTATAAAAACATAAATGTTCAGCAGTGACAGTACGAACCATAAAAAACCATTAAAATAAATTGACTAATTCCTTTACTCAAATCTTATAATCATCAATATCATAAATTGAGGTTTTATAGAATAGAATAGAATAGAATATTTTTATTCAAGAAATATTACATGCAGTGGCCCTGCTAAGTGAGAACTCACTTATCAGCAGGATCCAGAAATTACATATTTTACATTACATTTAGAAATAAAAAAAAAAAAAAAACAGTATAAGATTAAAGAATATACAGTAATGAAAACAATACATATCAGTGTGTATAGTAGTGGCAGATGGTGGGTATTAAAACCTAACTAGTTAACAATAGAAGTGGCATTAATAAATCTTAAGATCTATTGTACATTTGGATGTGTAAAGAGTATCAAATCTTACTCTATGGCAACGACAGCTGATGCCCCCCCTTCGCAGCGACCACAGCTGTTAAGCAAGCCTGTCACCACGGGAGCGGGAGCAGCCAGCAGCAGCGTCACGTTGTTTACTACATAACCAATAACAGACTCAAAGATTAAAAATCAAGAATCCTAAAAAGAAATCATAACAGATATTATTCGTTTGCATTATTTTCAATTGCCTTTGCCCATTTGTGTTATATGTGTTCAGTGTTTGTGTGTTAACCAGTGTCAAATTAACGAATGTAATGTGATGGGTTGGTGTTAATAATGGTTCATCCTTGGTGGGCTTTCATGGCTTTTGTTACTAACTTATATCTTAACACCATTAACCAGATAACTACTTTTTAATCAACCTCAGTGCAGTTTTACATGTCATAAAAAACGCTAACATATTTTAGTCATTGCCTTCTAACAGATATTTAACACTAGGGGAGATCACTCTAGCATGGATATTCAAGGTAAGCATGGGACACCAGCTAACGTTAGCTTCAAGAAAACATATTCCAACGAGATCTTTCATAAGGTTTGTAGGCTACACATAAAAGATTTATTAAAAATATGGTGTAGACTAAGTAGGTAACAACTGTAAAGCCTTAGAAAGTACAGGATGTAATTATATTTAAAGCATAATAGGCCTACCGTGAAGGGCCATTTAAGCAACTACAGAGGCAATAACAATAAAACTATAAGTTAAAAACAAAAATCAACAGCGTTTATACAATGTAAATGCACAAAGATATATTGGTTTTATGAGGGAATGAATTTTAAAAATCGATATGTTATCCAGCATTAAAAAATCAACCGGTGGGAAAAAGTGATATTTTGTTTTATGAAAACAATATGATAGCCGAGGTTTTAATATCAAAAGTTTGTATTAAAATAGTTATTGAAGTTGTGATCAATGTTCCAAACATTCTGTGGCCTGTTATAATGAGTAAAGTTGTATTACAGTATTAATGGATGATAACAATAAAATATAGGTTTTGGCATGTATGATCATATTGTGTTAACTGTATCTTTTAGCATAATTTATTTACTGTTGGTATGACTGTTGTTCAAGTATTATTCTGTTGCAGTAATAAAATTGTGATAATTTACTGTTATATTTTATTATTGATTTCATAGGTAGTGTTATTAGTGTTATATACTAGTATTATAATAAAGTATCAGTAAAAAAAATTATAACAATATACAAATACGAAAATTGGTTAATATTATAAATTGTTTGTTTTAGTATAAAATACATTGTTATTCAACTTAGCAATAAATTAAAAAAAATAGTTTTTAAAACAGTCACAGTAATAATAATAACAATAATAAATACCAATTGTGCTACAAGTTACAGTGACTTTACCGATGTCCTTGAAGAATTAGTGAACACACATGGTTTCCAAAATATTTTATTGCTTGGCGATTCCAACTTGCCTAACATGGATTGGATCTCTACGTACACATCTCGTGATACTTCTTCACAGATTATACTAAACATGACAAAAATATTTTGCCTTACTCAACTAAACAGTATTACACACCACAGAGATGTAAGCTTCTATTTGTGTCTCACGTCTTCACAAGATGACGCTGATCCTATGCCCCCAGAGGATATATTTAAATATTCACCACCCATCTTCGTCTGTGGAAATCTCTCTACCAATAAAAGTCCAACTAAATGGCATATACAAACGTCAAGCAATGCTACTGTGCCAAGGTTCTACAGGACCTCAGGAGTGTAGACAGTGTTAGTTTCTCACAAGGATGTAAATATTTCTTTAAAAACCATCATGAGCACAATCAGGCCTTATGGGGTTCCTCTATAACAAGAACTGGGCTCTCAGCTTTTTCAGTTTGGTTCAATAAGGATTTGGTCTGCCTTACGATATTGAAGAAGACCTACCACAAAATCTACAGAGAAATTATCTCTCAAAACAGTTTCAAGCAATTTGCTAAGAGAAGATCACAATGTAAGACCCTGTCCACGATCTGCTTTAGCCAATATGCGAGCAGAACCGAGAGTGCAATGATTGATAATCCTAAGATGTTTTGGAATTACATAAAATCCTTAAGCAAGGATGATTCAGCAACCACCACGATGTACCTTCATGGCACCTAAGCACAATAAAATAGTGAAGTTGCAAACATGTTCGCAGAATTCCTTGCCTCAGTTTTCTTTCCTAGAGACAACTAAAATCTGTCACAACAACCTTGATTATCATCATATGATCAATTCTCCTTCTGTATTGTACACGCCGTAATTGTTTTGGAAACACTCAAGAAACTAGATGTTACGAAAGGACCTAGATCATATTCTTTTCCACCTTCCGTAATAAAGAACTGTGTTGATCTCATCGCTCAACCACTTACCACGTTGTTCAACAAATCCTTGTCTTCTGGCATCTTCCCTGATATCTTTAAAACCGGTCATGTAGTGCCTATCCACAAGAAGGGTCCAATAAATGATACAAGGAACTATCGACCAATAACAATATTGCAAGGGCCAAGGTTTTCGAGAAGCTTGTCCTCAGTAAATTTTCCCAAAATTAGGAGAAATTTGTCCACTATCCAGCATGGATTTACGTATAATAGGTCCACCACAACCAACCTCGTTCTCTTCCAGACCCAAATTTTTGAAGCTTTTGGCCAAAAGAAGCAAGTCGATTCCATCAGTTTAGACTTTTCGAAGGCGTTCTACTGTGTAAGCCACTCCATCCTAACTAGAAAAATACAATCAAGAGGATTATCGGAACTCCTTCTACAAAGGTTTAAGAGGTACCTATTCGATCGCAAACTTATAGTAAAGTACGGTGGCACATTGTCGAAGGAGTTTCATGCCTGTAGTAAAATACTTTAGGGATCTCATCTTGGTCTCATATATTTCAACATATACATAGATAATATTATTTCAACCTTAGTTGTAGTTATTTGGTCTTTCCAGATGATGTGGAATTTTTTCTGCTATTTCTTCTGTTCAGAACGTGGCTCATTTGCAAGATGACATTACAAAAGTTGAGCACTGGTGCACTGAAAATAAAATTCTCCTCAATCTGGATAAGTGTGTCAGCATGACATTCCATCGTATCTTGAATCCAATTATAAACTACTATTTCATTCGGGGTGTTCTGCTGACCAGAACTGCTGAAATGAATGACCTTGGTGTTGTAATCACTTCCTCTCTGAACTGGGAAGCAAACGTCAATAAGATTTGCAACAAGGATCTTCAGGTTCTTGGCCTTCTTTAAAGATTCTCCAAGACCTTTACAAATGTGTTTGTATTGAAAACGTTATACTGCTGTTTGGTGAGACACCACCTTGAGTACAACAGTGTAGTATGGTCTCCTCACCAATTATTTTAGAGAGAGTATGGATAAGGTCCAATGGCAGTTCTTAAGACTTGTAGGTGTGAGACTTGGATTTGAATATCGAGAAGTACCTGTGTAAAATGTTCTATCTCTTTTGGACCTTCCCTCCCTTGAATCGAGGCGCTTCAGTCAGGATATGAGGTTTCTATACAAGCTGGTAAATGGAATTCCGACTGCCCTGATCTCCTGGAAAGCATTCACTTCAGAGTACCCTCTAGCATGAGATCTAAAGTCCTCTTTGCAAAACCCTCTGTAACTACCTCCTACGCCGTAAATAGTCCCATGGTACGGATTCAGCATCTGGGTAACACACTTCCAGACAATATCGACTTTTTATGCCTATCAACTGTATATTTTAAAACCTCATTTCTATATCTACATTAATAATTGCCCCCTCATAAGTTGTGCGCTGAAATCTGTCCATTAGGTGGTGCCTTCAGAGGGCCACCTCAATGAGTTGCTTCTCAGTGTAATGTTATGTTAATTAGTTTAGTGGTGTTTTGTTACAATTACGTCATCATCTTGGTATTGTCATACTTATTTATTATATCTGCTTTTGTTGTTATTTACATTTTCTATCAATGATATATAACACAATTAGATGTTATACTGTTAAGATTTGTTGTAATTAAATGGCTAGACCGTTGGAGAACAATAAAACAATATATATATATATATATATATATACTAACTTAAGCAAACTAGCCAAGCAAAGAAAATATATTTAAACAAATACTGAATGTTTAAATGTATGAGGTTTTTTACGAATAAAATTATGTTCTTTGTTATTATTAACTCAATTTAATAGACTTTTTGAGGCAAATGCATATATATGTATGAGCTTTCTCGTATTATAAATACAGCAAATGTCTTAACAAATATTGTACTAAACTTGGTGAAAAAGGAGTTTGGCAGTACTCTATATTATATACGTTTAAATTCATTTTTATATACTGAACCTTTTTCTTTGATTGTGATTTGATTTTACTCGGAAGGACCTTCCATAGATTAACACAAGAAGTGGTGAACTTTTATGGCACTGCATACTAAAACGCAAATGTTTGACGACATTTCTCATCCCGAGATGGAAGTATTTTTGATAATTGGTTGTCCGAATGTACCAGTCAACTGATAAGATATTATTATAACCAAAAGTATCTAAGTCTTTGAGAGTTTAGATCCAGCCATAATGACCAATGAAAATGATCATAGCACTAATGTCATGGATGACAAAATAAATTATTAACAGTTTTTTTATACATACATATAAAAGAGTTATTTAAATTAGGCATTTTAACGTGTAATATTTGAATGTTACATTGTTAAAGTGTGCAATAAAACATTGTCAGTTAGTCGTTCAATTATTTTTACTAGGCTCAAAATTTCTAAAACTATAACTAACAAAGTTTATATTTATTGATACTGTTATATAGGACATTGTACAGAAAATAGAGACAGGTTTGTTTGAAATACAAAATATTTATTAATTTTGCAGCTAATAGTTATCCAGTAGGTATTTTATGTCAATTATATAATGCGTACTCAGTGGCTAATGCTTCTTTATTCCAAGGTTCGAATCCCCGACAGAGCTTACCATCGGTTTCACTCGCATACAGTCCATCCACATGCCTCCTGACTAATGTCAACTGCAATATATTTTGGGACAAAATATGGGTACACTACTTCTAAAGTATATCCGAGTGAGTACAATGGTTGTGGATTTATTGATGATAGTGGACCTTATAAATGGTCTCAGGTCCTCAAAGAAATACGATAGGATTTGTCAAAGGTGCAGATGTATAGAACACCAAGGTTAATAGTGTATACGTGTAAACATATTCCAAAGGTGAATATGTTTACACGTATACACTAGCAGTGGGCTTCATATATCACCACTCCAGATAGTGGCCATGCGCATGTCTTAAGTATCTTGGAATAGATTTTGTTTGATCAACGATCTATTGCTATACTTTATTATATTGCTAAACTGCTATTTCCTTCACATATAACTATCAATCATGTAAAACAATAAATTCATAGAGTATTTCGTTTATTTATAAATTATCCATACATTCACATAATTTCATTCATACTTAATTATTAAACAGGTTTGATAACAGCAACTCTGTTTCATATCTATTATTTGTAGAGAGAAACGTTGCGTTTTCACAAAAGAGTTGTTCTAAGACTATTTAACTAGTAAGAATACTGTGACTTATGCATAAAGAGAAAAACTGTGTGACATACAAAGTGCTTAGGTGACTGTTCTCTTCTTTTTGTAATGTTAAGCAAAACGCCAATAACATGCCATTTATGTATCTTGGGAGGTTAATTTATGTAGCTGACATATATACATATTTACATCAAAGACACTCTTGACTAAATACTTTTTAAATATATTATAAAATATTTTTACTATTACATAGACTGACAAACCACTTAATTTTGTTTGATAAATAAATGTATACAATAGGTAATACTATGCTAAAACTTAAGAATAAAAATAAAAATAATTATTTTAAATAATACCAATTGTATTAGACCGTATATGACATTAAAGCATATACATATTACTTATTTTTCTTATGGCATAGAATTACGTTTAAGTGGCTGGAAAATTCATTTGTATAAATTTTTTTTCTCATAGGAGTAAAACCGTACGTCAAAAACCTCTTGTAGTTACGTCACAACATATCCATTATGTACAGCTTGAATTAATATACTCAAATAGTCCTAAATTTACGACGTTTCATTTGTATTCTATTATGTGAATGTGAAAAATATTTTAGTTTGTAGTAGTTATGGAAAACAAATTATTTGTTATTGGATCTACAGTAAGTTACCTTTGCAAGTTTATAACAAAGTAATTACGATAGTTATTAGCAGTGAAATTAATGCCTTAGATTATCTAAAGGTACAAATAATTTTAAAATAGTTAATTAGATTATAGTATACCCTGCATTATGTTTAATCAGTACCTCTTAAACTTAGGAACAGTTATTTGTGATATCTACCAATTTCAAATATGGTGAAACAGTATTAAATTATTATTTATGCCTCAATAAAGTCACATCATTTATTTGTTCAGTATTTAAAAAAAAAAACCGCAATACAGAAGTCCGTTTGCTCTGATTGACGTCTACGCCAAGGGGTTGCTGATGAGAATCGGTTTCTGATACTCGATCAATTAACTTTCTGTTGTCTACCTCAGTGGATCAGACCATCTGCAGAAAAGAATTTCCTTCATTAAACTCGTTTATAAATTGTGTGATGCAATTATAACAGCAATAAGACTCACTAATTTAAAAAAGCCTGAGTTATACTAAATAGTTCAGTTCTATTATTAGTCTCATTGTTTACTAGATATGAGTTATAAGGTGTTAAAATATTTGTTAACAGCCTAAATCATCTACAAAATATTTAAATGTTGTACTACTATCACCTATCCATCCTCTAAATAAAAGATGACTACGTAACATATCCTAGTTGTTTTTTTTTTTTTTTTTTTTTTTCTTACTGTCATTATTTTATTGTTTAGTCATTTGATACATTGAATATTATGCTTTATTAGATTGTGTAACCAATAACTGTTTTAAAAGTAAGCTGATAGTAAATTCACAAAAGATGTATATTATAGATATTTTTGTTGTTGTTTGATCATTATCATAGATTGAGGTCACTTGTTGTACAACGTATACCTTAATATATAATGCCTTTATGGAAATGGAAGTAAAAAAAAGAATTATTCTATAACACCCCGTTCTTAACTGCACGTTTAACCTCAACACATTCTCATTATTAATTATTATAACCCTAATTTAAATAACATTTCCAACAACTAGTCACTTGTAAAATAATGAACTAGAATACATCACACCCTTCAAGTACTATCTCATATTATATGTTTCCAATTTGTTGTTGTTGTGTTTACAGCTTACATTTCCCAACCATTTATGAAATTCGGGTGATATTGCTTCACTTTATTTGTTCTATTGAAATTGTTTCCCTAGGCTACCCAAGCAAGGAATTGAACAATACCTTAATACGACCTTTAATAACATTTAACCTTAAACAAAACTAAAAGGATAAGGTTGTATAACCTATCACTAATCCTTTTGATTAGTGCATGCAAAATATTATATACATTTAACGTATATTAAAATAAATGAATAATAATATTAAATAACAACAACCAATGAAGAGGTGTGTCGTAAGGGATGTCTTGTAGTATATTTGCAGTTTTATTTGTCTGTATTATTGTTTAATAAATTTTCGAAATATGAGTATTAAAAAAACCACCTAGTCGAAACTTCATGTAGGGTTTCTTCATGAAGTTATGGAACATTTTGATCTTCCTTTCTATGGTAACATTACTAAAGTTTAAAACTAACATTTAAAATTGTTAGGTAGTTTATGAATAATATCCGTGCATAAAAAGTACATTCTCTATATATTATTTCGTATTTTTATTGCGCGTAAAACTGTATAACCTCCATTACGTTCTATATTAAAAATAAATTTCAAAAACTGACTCTTAAACAAATTTAATTTTCAAAATATATATGATTTTGTGTAATTTCACATTATAGTTTTATATTAAATTAAGTACAAGGGACTACTCAGCTTACTATCGTTCTATCGCACAAATGGTTGCTTCTAGATATTGCATCCATTTACTGCTGAAGGTCGCCCTTGCACTAACATTGTCACTAATTACTTGGGTCTTACTATCGTTTAATCACACAAATGGTTGCTTCTAGTTATTGCATCCATTTACTGCTGAAGGTCACCCTTGCACTAACATTATCACTAATTACTTGGGTCATACTATTGTTCAATCACACAAATTGTTGCTTCTAGTTATTGCATCCATTTACTGCTGAAGGTCACCCTTGCACTAACAATGTCACTAATTACTTGGGTCTTCCTAGCGTTCAATCACACAAATGGTTGCTTCTAGTTATTGTATCCATTTACTGCTGAAAGACGCCCTTGCACTAACATTGTCACTAATTACTTGGGTCTTACTAGCGTTCAATCACACAAATGGTTGCTTCTAGATATTGCATCCATTTACTTCTGAAGGTCGCCCTTGCACTAACATTATCACTAATTACTTGGGTCTTACTATCGTTCAATCACACAAATGGTTGCTTCTAGATATTGCATCCATTTACTGCTGAAGGTTGCCCTTGCACTAACATTATCACTAATTACTTGGGTCTTATTAGCGTTCAATCACACAAATGGTTGCTTCTATATATTGCATTCATTTACTGCTGAAGGTTGCCCTTGCACTAACATTGTCACTAATTACTTGGGTCTTACTACCGTTCAATCACACAAATGGTTGCTTCTAGATATTGCATCCATTTACTTCTGAAGGTCGCCCTTGCACTAACATTATCACTAATTACTTGGGTCTTACTATCGTTCAATCACACAAATGGTTGCTTCTAGATATAGCATCCATTTACTGCTGAAGGTCGCCCTTGCACTAACATTGTCACTAATTATTTGGGTCTTACTATTGCTTAATCACACAACGGGTTGCTTCTAGATATTGCATCAATTTACTGCTGAAGGTCGCCCTTGCACTAACATTATCACTAATTACTTGGGTCTTACTAGTGTGAATCACACAAATGGTTGCTTCTAGATATTGCATCCATTTACTGCTGAACTACGCCCATGCACTAACATTGTCACTAATTACTTGGGTCTTACTAGCGTTCAATCACACAAATGGTTGCTTCTAGATATTGCATCCATTTACTGCTGAAGGTCGCCCTTGCACTAACATTGTCACTAATTACTTGGGTCTTACTATCGTTCAATCACACAAATGGTTGCTTCTAGTTATAGCTTCCAATTACTGCTGAAGGTCACCCTTGGACTAACATTGTCACTAATTATTTGGGTCATACTATTGTTCAATCACACAACTGGTTGCTTCTAGATATTGCATTCATTTACTGCTGAAGGTCACCCTTGCACTAACATTACCACTAATTACTTGGGTCTTACTAGCGTGAATCACACAAATGGTTGCTTCTAGATATTGCATCCATTTACTGCTGAAAGACGCCCTTGCACTAACATTGTCACTAATTATTTGGGTCTTACTATCGTTCAATCACACAAATGGTTGCTTCTAGTTATAGCATCCATTTACTGCTGAAGGTCGCCCTTGCACTAACATTGTCACTAATTACTTGGGTCTTACTATCGTTCAATCACACAAATGGTTGCTTCTAGGTATAGCATCCATTTACTGCTAAAAGACGCCCTTGCACTAACATTGTCACTAATTACTTGGGTCTTACTTGCGTTCAATCACACAAATGGTTGCTTCTAGATATTGCATCCATTTACTGCTGAAGGTCGCCCTTGCACTAACATTGTCACTAATTACTTGGGTCTTACTATCGTTCAATCACACAAATGGTTGCTTCTAGTTATTGCATCCATTTACTGCTGAAGGTCGCCCTAGCACTAACATTGTCACTAATTACTTGGGTCTAACTATCGTTCAATCACTTAAATGGTTGCTTCTAGGTATTGCATCCATTTACTTCTGAAGGTCGCCCTTGCACTAACATTATCACTAATTACTTGGGTCTTACTATACAGTATTTATATTCTTTTATTTAATTATAGACTGTATTTCAATAATAATTTGCCAAAGAACTAAAAAGAACATCAATAAATAATAATGTTTCAACACATAACTATTTATTGTTATGATATAACTAGCAAAAAAGTGTGCTTGGATTTTAATATTTTTTTAACGTTAATAGTCTTATGCCCTATTGAATATATCTGAAAGTGATAAATATCTATTTTACAACTAATCATTTTAATTTAGTCTAAAACTACTCTACTGTTGTGTAGTAAACAAATTAACATTCCTGGTTGTAAGGTTAGTATGTACATGATTGATGGTTTTGACTTGGAAAAGTGACTAAACTATTTTGTTGATTGGCAATATTTCAGGATTAAAGCTACTTTTTAATTTAAAAAAAATTGTCTGTAAACCTAAATCTTTCTTGTTCTAAAATTAAACGCCTAATTCGATCATTTGTTTTAATCAAATCATTAAACCTTAGATGCTTTCATGGAAAGAAATCATGTTCTCAAAACGTATAATTACAGAAAGCATATACTTAAGTAGTGTTTTGGACATCTTATATATGTTTATTAGTACCAACGGTTTTTAACTACTCACATCTAATTATAGGTGCTCAGCCTTGCAATTAATAAGTTTTATTTTAGGATTAATTAAATAAACAGTAAAACTGTTTGCAAGTTTCTGTTTATCTTCATAATCGCACACTTATAGGAGCTATACATAATGTAATAGGCCCGTTTAAATTTTACTAGTTGGAAAAACTTACTTGGTGAATGTTTTTAGATCGAGCTATATCATCTTACGTACATTAATAATAAGCAATCACGTAAAACATTAATCTTAGTAATGTTGTAGTAGTTGAGAAATTAAACCAATCAGTTCTTAAATATTGTATTATCTATTATAATAAATGTAATATGAATACAGAGGGTTAGAGCTAAAATAATTTAAAAAAAACTACCAGCTTGATATATGAGAAATTAGACTAAAATAAAAAGTTTAATTTTGATCGCCGAGGAATTACAAAAATATAAAGCTACTTGAACGAAATTCTGGCCATGACTGACAAACTTGAATTGGGTAATTTTAAATGCCCAAAGTGTGATTTCAAATAAGTTACAGTTGATGGATATCACACATAACTAGTAAAATAATAAGCGTGCCGGTAATATGAAAGTGAAAATAATTTAAGTCAAATTAACAAACATGTTGGATTATTGACTAGTTAATTAATCAGAGTAGACAATGATTGTTGGGAATTTTACATTATTTTGTCAATGAACCCTAAACGACAGTTTGACTCAGTACAAGCCAAATATTTGTTAAATGATTAGTTTAAATCAACCCTTTAGTAGTCTTATTTATTCAATGAACATTTATACATTAATTATGGAACACTTTTACTAAATACACAAACTATTACACAGATTATAAGTTTAACTAAACTATGAACTATTAAGCATTATATCTACAGCCTGTCACCAAGGTGTGTCGTAAGTATTGTCTTGTAGTTTATTTGCAATTTTGTTTGTCTTTATTATTGTTTAATGAATTTTCCAAGTAAAAGTATTAGAATAAATATCATATTTCTAAGTCATAATAAATCATGTTTACTTGCTGTGTTCACAGGTGTAACCCCTGGAAGATATGACAAATGGGATTCTCCACTTTCGTACATTTGACAATCATTCTTCATTCTTTGAGTGGTGAGGCCAATATTTATCTGATCTAGTTACATAAATAAATTCTGAAACACCTTACCTTAAACCATAGTATCCTTATATAACTCTTAAAAAATGTTTGAATCCTCATACAAGCATACTGTAAATATTAACCACCTGCTTCTTGGATTGAATAAGACCAGATAATTTCCCTTGGACAAACACAATGGGCAATTATGAACTATGCGATGCATAGTTTTAACTCCACAACCATATGATTGATCATTAGCCATTCCCTACTTATATTCCTAGTGGTTGTATCTTCCCCTACCCGACAAAGTTGGTGACTAACATAGAAATCTTACAAGGAAGATTCATTTCACTGATGACGGTCATCGGGTCTTAAAAAAAAAACTACATTTGACCGTCAAACATACCGTTGGTTTTTGAAAAAATTAAGTTTGAGATGAACTAGGAAGATAGTCAAATAAGTGGTTTTCTAGATTTAAGTCGCTCTGCACGTTGTGGGATATCTTGTTAAGTGGGGAGATTCGGGGTAGATACTCTTTTGCGTCTTATATCCGGTGAGTTATGTTGCTATAATTTATGTGTAGTATAAATATGATCATGTTGTTGCATGATTATTTACAAATAATGTATGAGTGGGGATTCCTTAATTATCTATGTGAACAAGCAAAAAAAAAATAGATAAAAAAGAAAAGATAAACTGCTTAAAACAATCAACAAATAGAATGATGACATGAATTAATATATACGATATATATTTTCTTATATAAATATATCACGTTTTCAATAAAGCTGATTGTCCAAAACGTTCACTGTAAATCGGCTCCCAGCCAATTTAATGTTGGCTTAAGTTTTAACAACCGAAGCTATATTGAGATTTTTGTTTAAAATCATCTTTAATATAATCTTTTCCAAATGAAATTGCTAGAATCACAAACCAAAGCATCATACAGTAGATTTGGTATGATAAAATAAGCTTCTATCAATAAATTTTTAATTTCACATTTATTTAAATTTAAATTCAGATTTAAATAGTTATAATCATCACATTTATTAAATATGAGATAATTATAACCTGCGCACACACATAACTGTGAATTATATTGTATTTATTAAATGTTTATTTTAAAACTATCAAATACCAGTAATAAATTATAAGTGTTTTATAATATTAGTATTGTTAAATGTTTTGAACAAGATACATATCCTTAGCGTAGTATATTCTCATACATACATCATTTATTTACTACTATATTTGGCTTTGTATTTAGTATAGGCATATTTCAAATTATTATCTTTCATATTTAACCTTGAACAGGTGGTTAAATGAAATTAATAAATAGCCTATTCAATCTTACTGATTTAATATATTTATTGTTCAGAGGTATAGTGAAATTAAAGATTATTATTTTCAATAATATTCAGAAATGTATTTATTAGTACTGGAAGTATAGATACATATTTTATTAGTGACTTTTATTAAAATAATTAGCAACATTGTGTGCTATTACTAATAGAATCTACAATACTTGTTCATTTAGACTAATCATCCACAGGTAGATTGGTTTTGATCCAGTCCATGTATAAAGTCACATTAGTGGCTGCACCAATACTGTATATAAGTTCTGATCCTGTTCTGGAGAGCTTGAGACTGGCCACTCCTGCCAAATAATGTAGCCCTTGGCGGATCACGGTAATGCCACCTCCTCCATCTCCTGTAGTAACAGGGGAAACTGGAAAAGAGTCGTGTAAAAAAAATTACATAGTAAAACAGTATGTTTTGGATTTTACAAATATCCTTTATATTTTCAAGATTTGTAATACTATTACAATAGTAAATAAGGATAAATTGAAACCTAATGAGGTTTATCTAGTGTATATACTGATATCCACAGTATATCATAGTATATATGAGAGCTGTTTCTAGTATACACTTGTTTAATGTCGTAAAACACTGACCTTACGAGTTGCCTCACGTTCATTTAGAACTACTTGAAATACGTTGAACATGTCAGTAAAAACCATATCAGTTATTTAAAGCTACGATCTTCTAAAACACAAAGCACTTGGACTTGCAGTATTGATAAACATTCTGAACGGTTCCAATAACATTTATTCCCATTCGATGAAAGACTTTCACTTGCCAAACATCTTATAGGTTTAGATTAAACATCTAATAGATATCCTTCATGTTTAAATTAAACACTATTTATAAGTTTCTACCCTTAAATGATACATACCTGTCCCGTTTCCAACGCAGAAACTATCACTATTAAGGCGGAAGAATGACGTATAATCTTTAGTCTGCAATGTATCAAAGCAGTCACTGAAGCTCATTATTGATGCACTGGAGTAATGGAGACTGTCAGGATTGGAGAAACAATCAAAGCAGTCATTTGTAATTCCAAAACCTGCAATCTAAATTGAACAAATGACACATTAGTTCAAATATATATTATTTTACAATTGTACAGTGACCTGATACTTTTTTATTGTTGACTGAAGGCACACAAACAAAATACTTTGGTATTATTAAAGAAAAGAGTTTCTTTATAAAGTAAAAAGTAATTCAAAAATATTTTAAAGCGGATCTTAATAGATAAAAATAAAAAACAATATATTTATCTTTGTTTTTTCTTTAGACGCTGATCGTCAAGATACGGGTGAATAAGAATTTAAAATGCGTGTGATGATTGTAGATGAGCGAATATATTTATTTTACAATCTAAGACCGACTATTCCTTAGAAAGTGACTATTCCTCATTAAATGACAGCCCAATGGAAAATGAAAAACCGTTTGTTATCGGCTGACCCCTTTCACACATTGTTTGTATGACATTGATTGGAATTGAACTGAGAACTTTTAGCTTATGACGCTGGGCTTTAACCAAATTCGCTACCAGCAAAAACAAAAACGATGTACTCACTCATTGCGAAATTTCTGGAACCAGTGAACAGATTTTGATGACATTTGAAGGGAAGTTAGCTTTGTATCATAGAGACCAAATAAGAAAGAATTTCTTGACATTCTATTCCTAAGGGGTAGAGACAGCCTCTCAGACTTTTAGTTTTTCTATTATAGTAAAGTTGGCCTCTTAATTTAAGCAAACATGTATTTCAAACAGCTGATACAAAACATAAACATAAAACAAGAGCTTGGCTTATTTGACTTTTACTGAGAAATGTTTTGTTAGATTTTATACTATTTTATAATAATATAAATAACATGATATATAACATGATAATACTAATTTGCATCCCCTTATAGTAGACATTTAGGGGGTTTTCAGCCATTAAATTTTGTTATCCTGGAGAATTTCTAAGGCCTGACCTTTTACATTTATGTGAATATTTAGAGAGAACTACGGAAGGGAGGGTGGTGCTAAAATAATTTTTATAAGAGTTGTGTTCCTAAGACATTAATTAAGTGTAACTCATCAATCAGAACCTTGCATAACACAGTTTGACGATACATTTATTTAATATATTATCTTTAACCTATTACATATAAATACGAATCACTATTTGAATTTAAACTAGTATAACTTATTATTTATTTACGGTAGTAATACGCTAGCTTATTAAGTATTACTTATATTTTTCTAGAGTATTCTTGCAGCTTGTATAAAAATAAAATATATAACCAAATATCTACAAATGTCTGATAAGCCAATCCTGTCTTCCATGTGTTTGTAGAATTCTCACTCAAAACAAGTTGTTGTCATTGATTGTGGATGGATAATTCTTTTTATACTACTACTGTCCCTTATTGCAACATCAATATCTGGATGTAATAGCAGATAAGTTGAATACTAAATTAGTGTTTAAGAGGGATGCATTTTTAAACTTACTGATTGAAAAAAAAAAATAGTGCATATATGAATTACATAACTGCTGTTAAATAATCATAAGTTTAGAAAAATTTTAAACGTAGTTGTGTCCAAACGATAATATTTTTTGATTAAGAGATTACAAATTCACATCATGCACACATTATTTCCTCAGCAGAAGTTCAATGACCATTGCCCAATGACTGGCCATATTACATCCATCCTGATTGCAGGAAATACTAATCACCTTTTTTTAATCAATAAGCACAGTTTTGCTATGTTACAATTAAAATAACTATAAACTATCTTAAATATTGGCGTACTTATTACACACTTCACCAACAGATATATATTTTGTAACAATTGTTAATTGTTTCATTATAATTAAATTAGAAAATTGTATTTAGAAAAAGTTAAATATTGTAAGAACTGAGACGATTAGGAGTTTGGTTTGTTTACCAAAAGTTTTCAATATAAATTTTCCAAGTTTTGAGAAAAATTCAGAATCTTCCCCTTTCAAATAAAAAAGTAGTTTTTCCCCATATAAATTAGCTAAATAACCAGTATTTTCATGTCTGTTAATTTCCTGTCAATTTCATGCGACATGTTTTCTGAAGTCAACATGTTTGGTGAGCCTTACCTGTTCAGTTGTCTTGGTTTAGAGGGTTCTTATTGGTTGATTTAGCTTCTAGAGTCAAGAGGGGGTAAGTCCGTTGGTGGAAGGGTTGCGAGCGTTCCGTCAGTTTGACGTTATCTTTCAGTGAGTGACCACGTTCGATCTACACGGCGACTGAACCGTTCGGTGTTATTTACCGGTACGGCAATTTTCCTTGGTTCGCGTGTGAGTGAGAGGGTGTATGCCGGTCGAGCTTTGTTGTGGTCACGTTTGGGATTTAAACCTCCAGGACAGCTACGTAAGTAATTTTTTACAAGTTTTCTTGAGTTAGGTTTTTCAGTAGGGTTTCAGTAGATAGGGTAAGATCCACCAAGCATGCGCGGTTAATCTTGTTTATGGTTTGAAGTCACTCTTCTAGTGATAGTTTTTAGAGTGTTTTGATTTCTGCTTAACATTTTTTTAAGTAAAAGGAAAAATGTTTCAAGTCACTAAAAGCCGGTTATTTCTTTTGGTTCCAGATCTCCCGGAGGCAATTTAAAGCCATTTAAAGATTTTGAAATTTTCAATTTTTAAAGAGTTTTCCATTTAAAGAATTTTAAACAAATTTTAAAGCAATTGTCAATTTTTAAACAAATTTGCTTTTTAAGGCAATTTCAATTAAAAGAATTTTTAAGACAATTTTGAAATGTTTAAGGCAATTTGCAATTTTAAAGAAGTTTAAGCAATTTTAAAGCAATTTATTACAATTTTGAATTTTGAAATTTTTGATTTAATAGTTTGAAGAAATTTATTGAAAAAGTCAAATAAATAAAAAAGGTTCTGGTCTGAAGATATTTTTAATTTATTTATGTTCCATTGAGTCAATAAAAGAAGAGATTTTAATTTTCGTTTTTATCATTATTTGTAGAAGAAACCAATTTTTATGTTTTGAAGTAATTTATAAGAAGATAAATAAAGAAAACTGTTTATCATTGAAGAAGTTTTATTTTAATCTCTCATTTAACTTGTTCAACATATCAAAAATAAATAGTAGCTTTAATAAGGCTACATTAAGTGTGCCACTCTGCTAGTTGAACAACAGAGAGACGTTTAAAATAGAAGTGTGTGCTTATCACCAATTATCTCAGACCAGATTTTAAAAGAAAATTAAATATTAAATAAATTGAGAAGATGGCACTCAAGGTAGACTTTCTTCTGAAGAAAGAACTTATGTATGAATCACGTTTAAGAGGAATAGAAGTAGAAGACAGCATACTAGTGGGTGATTTAAGAAAGAAAATTAGAGAGCTTGTCAAGTTAGGTGTTAGGCCTAATATAGGTTACCTGTCCGGCCATGTAGTAGGTGGAGAGGAATATGAGTTCATTAAAGTGAACTTAGAAAATCTGAAAGAAAGAATTGAGGGTGTTGTGGAAAGTAGATGTTTAAGTGATATAATACGTATTGAAGCTAAGTTAGCTCATTACGAATTAAGATTAAAGGGTCTAAAAGAGTTATTTGTAAGTAATGAAGCCGCTTTAGCTAAAGTGTCATCCCTCGAGGAAAATTTAAATTCCTTGAAGGAAATGGTAGGACAAATTAACATTGATTTAACAGAGAAGGACAACATAGAGCAGGAAATAACTAGAAACGGCGAAATAGAAGACGAGTTTGAGCAAAGCTTAGTAAGGGGAATGCAAAAACCGGTTTTAATGAGCCAATCGATAAGCGCAGCCTTGAACGGAGTTGCATCTCCAGATATGGCAGATAATTTCAACTGTAAACGAAACGTTACGTTGAACTATTCTCGCCTACCTTATCCACTAGAGCGTTATCTAAATAGATTTGAGGTAACAGATGGGTTAAACGCTAGCTTGTTGATCAAATTTATTAAAAACATGTTAGCTCTGAAAAATGAAAGTAAATTAAAAGATGGTGAGATTTTAGAGATTATCTTGGGATATGCAAACGGTCCTTTGTACAGTAAAATATTAAAGTGTAAAGAAGAGAGGGACACTGTAAGTGAAACTCACCTTATTATTCTAAAACAATCCATTCCAATGGGGCTGAGAGAAAACTTAAAGAAAACAATGGTAAACCGTCCACAGAGATCTGGGGAACCATTAGAAGTATACATAAATGAATTGAAAATCTATAGTGAGGTACTTAATACTAGATACACCGAAGAAGAAGTAATAGACATTGTTAAATTAGGATTGAATCCTGAAACTAGAGCTAAATTAGTATTTGTGGGAAATCCTACCAGCTATGCCGACCTGGATAGCATGTGTATTCAGGTACAAAATACACATCCATCCGTATGTTACAACGATGTACAACGTAGAGAGGTAAGAGCATACCTACCACCTAAGCATAGCGTTAGCCGTGCTGTAAACAATGTAGAAGATCGAAAGACATGTTTTATATGTAATAAATATGGACACATAGCGAGGGATTGCTATCAAAATAAGAACACACAGAAGCACACACAGCAGTACAACAAAGTTTTCACAACACCCAATAAACAATATAACACAGTAAAATACAATAGACCCGGAACGAGTTTTACACAGAAGGAGATTACAACACAGAAGCCAAAAAACTAGATTATAGAAGGGAGTTGGCCAAATTCGGATCTCGTGTCCATCCCCTCACAGAAATCCAGCAAAATGTAAACAAAAACAAACCCGTACACAACAACACAGCAGACGACAAAATGACTCACTCGACTGTAAACAATAACACTGCTAATATGGAACACAGTCTAAACATTTTACCAACTATTGAAGTTATAGTAAACAACAAAGTGAAACAGGAAGCATTAATTGATACGGGAAGTTCAATTAATGTAATTAATGAAGATTTGTTTAACAAATTAAAAGCATGTTGTCCTAAGTTACAATTAAATGGGTCAGATATTAAGTGCCGAACAGCGAGTCAAAGTGAAATGAAGATACTGGGGCAATGTAATTTAAAAATAAAAATAAATGAATTTACTTGGAAAATACTTGTCCAAGTAAGTAAACAATTAAGTTATGCTATGAAAATTGGAAGTCAATTTATTAAACAAAGTGAGTTGGTAGTAGACTTGAAAAGTAACCAGTGTTATTTTAACTTCAAGCCTGATGTAAAAATTGAATTCATTCACTGTTTAGCTAACATCAGAATTAATGTAAACAATGTTAGTAAACAAGTAAATATTGGTTGTAGTGAAGTCAAGGAAGAAATAGTTGATTTAATAGAAAAATATCCGAATGTTTACACTAATAAAATAGGCAGTGGAATAGATTATGAATATACAATTAAATTGAATGATACTACACCCGTAAATATTAGACCATATCCAGTTAATCCAGCTAAGATGAAAATTTTGAAAAATATATTAGATGACTTACTCAAACAAAATATTAAATAATCATAAGTTTATAAGTTTAGAAAAATTTTAAACGTAGTTGTGTCCAAACGATAATATTTTTTGATTAGGAGAGTACAAATTCACACCATGCACACATTATTTCCTCAGTAGAAGTTCAATGACCATTGCCCAATGACTGGCCATATTAAATCCATTCTGATTGCAGGAAATACTAATCACCTTTTTTTAATCAATGTGCACAGTTTTGCTATGTTACAGTTAAAATAACTATAAACTATTTTAAATATTGGCGTACTTATTACACACTTTACAAACATATATATATGTCTATGTTTATAATGTACATTTTGAATGGACTTACGTATCCAATGTCGTTCTTAAGGGGAGTATTATGGTTGTGGTTGTAGTCTAAGCAGGCTGGCATCACTGCAGGTGTTAAGGTCACCTTGCTTTTTAAGATGATCAGGCCAACGCTGGCGGCATAATTTGTGGAAGGTCCCTTGAAGAGTGGATGCACTACGATTTTGCTTATCTTAGCATAAGAAATGCATTAAAAAGTATTAGTAAGTTAGTTATACATTGTTCTAACATGTATACTTTATATGTAATCGACAAAATACAAAATAAGATAGATAAATGCACAACACTCTTATTGACATATAACATATAGCCTTAATGATTAAAAAAAAAAAAAATTGGACTTAATTATTGTTAAATGATATTATTGTTTTTTATCGTTCTTGAGACAACTCTTTTTCCCGATGTTTCATGCCGTTATATATCTTATTTCAAATTAGATCGTTACGTACAGTCAATAAATGTGTAGTTCATTATTCTCATTATAAAAGGGTGAAAAAAATTAAAACGCTTTTACAAGAATGGTATTCTTTTATATAGATAGTTTGATAGTTTAATTTTGTTAATAATTGTGTTCCATAAAGTATAATATTTGATCAGAATAACTTATTTAAAACCGTTAATCAGTGGAGAAATAATGTTGTTCAAACTGGTTACTTCTCCATCGGAGAACTGGAAATTCAAATTACCACTACTCTGGAAAGGATAAACATTCCGAAGTCCGGTTTATGACAGTTAATTTCTCTTGAATAGATCTTTCATTTGATACAAATGGTATATATATATATATACATATATATATATACCATTTGTTAATTATAAAGCTGCGATGTATATTTGGATAAATATCGCTCATTATGATGGATTTGTACACCATTTAGGAGGATGTTCAGTTTTCGATTAGCCAGTATGTTACTTAAGTGGAAGCAGGCTACTTCGGTTTTTGATGGGTTAGGATTCAGCTTTCAGGGTGAATATTCTTCGAGGGGTGCAAGGTCACTTGTAAGTCTTTCTTCAGTATTTGTGAAGTTCTTATGATGGTAAGCTAAAGCTATATCAACCGCATATATAAATTGTCTAGACTTTGTGATTGGGATGTCAGCAGTATACACGTTGAATAAGATTGGATCAACTATACACCCCTGTAGCAGCCCATCCTTCAGCTGTATCAAAGACCTTTCTTCATGACCGAGATAAACTTTTATTAACTTGACACTAAGCATTGACTGCAAAAGTCGCAATAGAATAGGACAGGGAAGGAGACTGTAGAACTTAAACAAAAAAACATTTGCTCCGTACTATATCATAAGCTGCTGTAAGATTAATAAAAGCTGCAGATGTTTTCAACTTCTTTTCAAACCCATTTTCGATCAAGGATGTCAGAGGTAGGATCTAGTCACTACAACTTCGGCCAGGGCGAAAACCAGCCTGCTCAACTGGAACATTAGAATCAAGAATGAGTGATATTCTATTGCATAACATCCCTTCTAACAACTTATAACAAACACTAAAGATAGATATTGGGCGATAACTTTCCATTCGTTAAGGATATTTTCCAGGCTTCGGAACAGCTATTACTATTGAATTGCCTATAGCTAATATCTTATTGTAGACTGTTTGAAACCATTATTTCACTTTGCTACCAGCATGCAGCAGACATTCCGGAAAGATACCGTCAAGACAGGCTGCTTTCCTTGCCGGTATAGCAGAAATCTCTCTGTCTATCTCTTCCTCCGTGAAATTTCTGGAGACTTCCAGGGGTGACATTTGACTCTTTTGTTTCATTCAACTTGTAAAGCAAATGTTTGACAGAAGGATAGCACGTTGACTTTGATAACCTGACTATCCGTTTTGAAATATTAGAGGCCTTTGGGTGGAGGACTTCTCTTTTATTTGGATATTTACCAGTTTCCTTAAAAGTGACCACGCTTTTCTACTGATGTGGATAAAGTTTATATATTTAACAGTTTTAACCCATTTTATCTCCTGGTACTGTCAAGAGAGTGCAGCAGCAGATTAGCTGTGTTGGAGGCATTCAACTCTTTGTAAAGGTCATCTGATTCTTTACTCCATCCTGGTATATACTCCTTTCTGGATCTTCTTGGTATGCAAACTTTAACAATCGACGAGACGATATTAGTAAAACGATCGTAATTTCTTATTGTAGGAGGAATGAACCTGATGCTATCGTCAAGCCTAGTGGTAAAGGCCTCCCAGTGTGCTTTATTAAAATTCCATCTAGTCTGTGGAAAATATCGAATTATGGGAATTTGGATCTCAAATTAAACCAGTACTGGTCTATGTTGAGAGTGGGGAAAAGCATCAAGAACTCTTCTCCTAATTGGCTTTATTCTTAATGATCATTCACATGAGCAGAAGCTTACGTCAGGGGAGTAACCTCGACGCCAACGAGCTGAATAAAAAGTGGCTGAATCTTTAGCATCAAAGCATTATTTATTTCAGCACAGTCAGCAATCTTTCTACCATTCTCATCCTCGGTGTTGTAACCCCATTATCAATGATGACTGTCCCCCTGTTAGAACACATAGAGGACTGGGTGTTTTAAATTTGGTAAAATCCTATCGTCAGGCCACCACTGGATGTTAGAAGGCTTATATAAATTAACTATTGTAGTTTCTGACACTCGGATTACCAAGACAAAAGATGTCACCATCAGAACTATTTTGGGTAACTGACACATTTTCAATGTCATGCTTCACGTAAGTTGCAATACCATAAACCCTATGCCCTACAGAATCAACAAGTCTTGCACTATTATTATCTTTGATATGGGTCTCTTGGAGAGCAAGGATATCAACATTGATTTTAAGAAGTACTCTAATGATACATTCACTCTTCGCCTTGCTTAAGCCCTCAGCGTTAAAAGGTACTACGTTTAAAACAGAACCTAATAATTTAAAATTAGCTTGGTCCTCAAAAGGCATTTTTTTTATGTTTTGTAGTAGCTGCCATAGCTGGGAGATCACAAAATCGGGGTGCGTGACAGTGGAGCACCTGTCAAAAACATATCAAACTGTCAGCCAGGAAATCGCGCAACTGCAACAGTGGAGCGCCTGACCGTGAGGCGCTCCACTATCGTACCCTCGCGGGTCCAGTGTGACAAGGGTTTAAAAACTAAGGGGTCTTAATATCTCTGATGAGATTGTGTTTAACTTAAGAGAAATCTAATTGTAGGTGATACATACGTTTATTAAAAAATCATACATTGTATTTACATAAGATTTACACTTCAAATTTATTTAGAAATAAAAAAGCCTTCTGGCATTTAAATTGTAAATATAAGCTATATTAAAATAAGCTGTTATATTCCGATTCATTGACACGCTTCTAAGTTATAGAAAAGCTGTATTGTATAAGACGTAAAATCGTAGATTGATTGGCGTTTGACGTATTTCCTAAGTAACTATTTTTCAT
>JAQJVL010004298.1:0-46978 GCA_035578905.1 Stictocephala bisonia | reverse complement strand
ATTAAGCGTTGTTATAGAGTTTATTCCTTAAGTTTATCATTAGGTTAGTGCACGGCCCTAGTACTTGACCCTCTCCCTTCCATCCAGTAGATTTATATATAGTAATAGTCACTATTATTATTTAACATTTTTATTTGCTACATAAAAAGGTCCATTTGTTAAACATAATGTATAAGTAGATTTATTTGTAGACCTCACAAAAATAGTCCGATGATAGATGTGGCAAGTGAAGCTCCCTCCTCACTTCTCGCCGAGCAATGTTGTCAAATTGCTTCGTTGAAAATATTGATGATTTGTCTAAATATATGTTGTGCAGTAAACAAACACCAAAACTTGTTAATATAAATAAATGTACATGTGTTGGTTAGGTAAATGTAGTGATATAATTATGAATAAAAACAGCTATTTTACTTGATAAACAATGTTTATTGGCATTAACTATTTAAATTAATGCAGTGCTGTACAAAACTAAAGGATTAACACGTGCCATAGTTAATTTTACCACTAACTTTTAGAGATGTTAAAAAATAGTATCATACAGTTGTTTTGTAAACAAAATGCCAACATATGAAACATGTGATTGGATGGTTCTCAGCAACGATATGGCAACACTGCCTAAAATGTCATCGGTCTATTTTGGTGTGGTTTACTCTATTATTTGCGATCACTGTATTATTAGGAATATTTTCGTATACAGGAAATATATGTAATGAAAAGTAATGCCATACAGTTGTCTTATACTTTTGGATTGTAACACAAATATAAACCATGACACTGGCAGAAAATTACGAATTAATCGGTGGTATTTAGTTTAGACAACTCTTTAACCTATCTGTTTTACCTTTTTGTAGTTTAATTAAAATGATCGTAATTGTTAGAATATAGTTTTAAGTTTAAATAGTTGATTATTGGAAAGGGTTGGTTATTACTGTTATGTGGGACCTACATTAAAATGGGAATACAATTATTAACTGCGGGGATGACCAGAGATACTACAATAAGTATAACTAGGTCATAGAAACCAGAGCCGTGGCATTAAATATGCTATTAACAGAACTCCAATTAATGGTACGGAAACAGTTATGTTCCCTTACAACAGTTTTTTGAGTTAATTCTAACTTAATGAGTTCAAGAATCCCAAATATGTGTATGACCTGTTTTTGTATGTTTGTTTTTGAATTAATGATAAAAACCAATAATATTCAAATTAATTGCATATTAGGTCTTTATGTTTATTTTATTTGGGTTATTATTATATAAGTTTATTGTAAAATTACTATTATATAACAATAATAAATTAAGTATCCTCTTTAATACATACTCAACTGAGGACCCACTTTACGATTAATTATAAATCGTTTTTTAATTAACAACATACGTGTTGGTACATATACAGGACAAGTAAACGTCACACAACACAAATTTATTGCAATATGAGCACAACATGCAGAACTATTATAGCGATCGATTTCGGTGAACCACGCTCACCTTCCTCAGACCAGAGGGATTCACAAAAGAAAATTTTCTCTATAAGTAATTTATATTTCTTTTGTGAATCCTTCTGGTCTAAGGAAAGTGATCATGGTTCACCGAAATTGATCACCATAATATTTCTGCATGTTGTACTTGTATTGTAATAGATTTGTGCTTATATTGTAATAAATTTGTGTTGTGTGACGTTTACTTGAACCCTAATTCATTATATTCAATCACTTGTCCCTATTATATAGCCTAGCTTATGATAAAGAACACGCAGTTAGATTATTGTCCATAGTTAACATAATATGTAAATTTGTATTTTATAATGGGCCTAATATAAAACAGTGCCAGCATTTTCTGTGTAGCATTTTTAGATAAATTTTGATAAATTAGTAGAACAATATAAGACCGTTAAAAATGTTTAATGAGATAGTCATTTACAATAACTTGATGGTAAAACAAATCTGAATTAGATTTTAGTGCTTGATTGTAATAGGAAATGTTCTTATCTTTTACTACAACAATTGATGTCAAATCACCCACAGCCTTCCCCAACACAACTCTCAACTTTGTCCATTCCAACCGTTTCTGGTGAAAACCTCAAGCTGTTCTTATCTCAATATATGACAGTCCCTTGGAATGTTCTTATTTGCTTTCGGGACTAAGAACACAGTTCTTAGTCCATCTCCAGTGACATGGCGATCACTTTATTAATTAACTTAAAACAATAACATTTAAAATATTGGTCACTCTAATTATTTCTAATAAAAGGTTAATAATATATTTTCAACAAAATAAAGACTCTATATCGAAAAAGAGTATAATATGATGATGTTTATGCCATATATTTACACGAGCAAAATCAACATACACTGGTAATAAATATACAGCTTTGATTGTCAGCTATTTAAGAGCATTGTATGTTGCATTACCTCACCTTCTGCTATGGTATGTATCTCGATGAAAGGGCAGTTTATTTCTTCCACACAAGACAAATTTATTACAATATAAGAACAAAATGCACAAATATATTACAATACCAGTACAAAATGCACAAATATTATTGTGATCGATTTTGGTGAACCACGCTCACCTTCCTCATACCAGAGGGATTCGCAAAAGAATGGAAAATGGTGTTCAGCAACTCAATTTATAGATAGGCCTACGACCACCATGTGACCCTATTGGCTAATTCCTATTGGCTGTTAATTCTGTTCTTTAAATCGCTGAATATACGTTATTAAAAATTATTTTGGAATCAAAATAAACCTGTTCATTCATTAGTTTATCACAAATCTTAAAATTTTCTATAAAAATAAAAAACTCTTACCATGCATTCATAATCCTACCATTATTACACACTTTTAGAATACCTACATTTTCATATATTTTATTCAAACTGTGTGTACATTCCAGAAGATGTTTTGCTACATAAGATATTTCAGGTTTCTTGTTTTTAAAATCAGACATGGTTTTTATATCGTAGGCCTATAAATTGAGCCGTTGAACACCATTTTTCATTCTTTTGTGAATCCCTCTGGTCTGAAGAAGGTGAGCGTGGTTCACCGAAATCGATTACCATAATATTTGTGCATTGTGTCCAAGGCTGGGAGATAGCCTCAAAGGAGGACTGCGTCCGTCTTTAGAGAAATCTTGTTAAAATTCTCCACCGGTGAACTCCACGGAGGTGAACGAGAAACAGTGCGTAGTGATGCAATTCTCACGCTCTCCTAAGAGGTTTCCTTCCAGTTACCACATTAACCAGCATGTTCTCCAGTTTGTCAGTGAAGTTCGTGACCTAGGAGTTTACTTCATGCCAGAATCTACATCCCGGCCTGCACATCACTCATGTTTGTTCCAAGGCCTACATGGTGCTTGGTTTTGTCTTCCGGTCAACCAAGGACCCTTTTCACTATCTACAATCAAAATACTCTTCGTGACCCTAGTCCGCTCCATACTGGAGTACAACTCACCTGTCTGGTCACCCCACCAACTGGGTCTTGTAGATGTACTTAAAAGGGTCCAGAACCACTTCCTGTGACTAATTGCAGTCAGATTGGGTTTCCGATAAAACGAGGTGCGATTTGATCAGATGAGGCTTCGCTTGGTCTTCTCCCTCTATCTCAGCGTTGGGCCCTAATGGACTCTCTACTCCTTTCAAGATCGTAAATGGCTCTTTGGACTGTCCCGAACTACTAGGAAAAATGTATCTCCGTATCCCTTCTTTCTCAAGACAGCAGCAGCTTTTCAGAAGTTATACCAGTTTGTTATCATCCGGTTAATCTTGCACGATCGTCGCTATTTTGTTAAATCTCTTTTGTTCTCTGCACTTTTATATGTTTATATTTCTACATTTTGTACTGTTAATGCTTGAAAATGTTTTATTTATTTAATATAAATTGGCATATCCTCACAAATTTATTCTATATTTTATACATTAGTGCATTATCATGCTATTATTATCACCTAGCTCTAAGACTTTATTTGTAATATGGTGTTTACCGTAGAAAATAAATAATAATACATGTATATTGTAATACAATTGTGTTGTGTGACGTTCACTTGTAATGTATTTGTACCAACACTTATTATGCTAATTAAAAACTAGTACATTAAAAACAAACGACTGCCATTACGTTGCAACTCAAACGTAAATAAACCTATGTGCCTTTTTCCTCCTGGCCTTTAAACACCCAATATTCCACATGCATACTCGATTTACATGACATAAAGGGAAATGTTCATTCACTCATATAAGGGATGTTTGTATCAGTAAAATTACTTGATTCACCACTAAACTGTTAACATTCCATGAGGAGCTAATTTACATACAGCAGTTGTTATGGAAAAAATACACAGAAAAATGGTATAAATTTTAAGAGCCTACATTGCTTATATATATGTGTGCTAATCATTGACAATGTTATAATTTTATGGCTATGCTCATCATTCATTAGGCAACGTTCAGTGTTATATGGAGTAACTTTCGTATTCTCAATTAAATATTTAACCCTATAACATGTCCTACTATGGTTTAGAGCTGAAGTGTAGTTTTAATATCTACAACACTGTTGGTCAGAGCTAATAGATCAAAGCATTATTCCTTATTAGTGGATTATAGAATGATAACTCAAAGTATTAAGGGAAAATAAACTGTTTAATGCTATACTGTGTTATCATTTATTTTAGTGTAACGAATTTTTATGGAGAATGAACCTCCTCCATACATATTGTCAATCATTTACAGTCAAACACATATTCACTATAATTCCTGGAGTAAAGTTTTAATTACAAGTGCAATTATAAGTGCACTTTAATTATAAGTGCAATTCGTAAAGCTATCCATACATGTTTAATTGTTTTTTTTAAATCAAATTGTTTTTCTTTTCTGAATAGTGCTTCATCACTCATTATTAAAATATTACATACATTTACTTTTATTGATAATGAAAAATAACTATTTAAAATTATATATTTTTCATTTGTTAAAACCATAGATATATTTATTGGTTGGTTTTAATATCGAATAAATTGTTAACAGAAACAATAAGGATTATCACGTATTGTCACGGTTTAGTATATTTACACTTGGCAAACAATTTGGAAATAGATCCAACTTAAGTTCTCAAGAGACATGGCCCGGTAATACATAGACAAGTTACGTCTGTTTTGGAAGTGATCCCTTGACAGATAGTCCTTGGAGAACTGTTTGTAGTTTAACTTGAAAATTGCTTTTTCACGTAACATAAGGGACTTTGCTCTAAATTACCTATATGTATATATATTATCTCAAGATAAAGCATTTTTAAATAAAGTTCTTTGGTTAGAGAATGTTACTCTTATGTCTTCAAAAAATAAGTTATATACATATATTTATGTAAACTATTTTCTAAAATAAATAATATAATAATATTTATGCAAAACCATTTATATACATATAAAAAAATCAATGCATATACCTTTACATACATATCCCTATGTACATTTGTATTAAATAGTTCTATAAACCCAACACATATTATTGCTATAAGTACATCATTTTATGTAATTAATACTTATTTGTACGGTTAAAAGTTTGGTAATAAATAGTATTCTACTTTAAGATGTGTAAGAAATTTAACCATTGTTAATTTAATGCCCTTCCTGTTTATTTAGTTGTCATAATGACATATATATTTGCATAGTAATGAAATGCGTAGGTCTTTTACTAAAATAAACATAGTTAACTTGGTTTACATGGGTGTTTATTTTGTAGAGAATATTTTGTAACTGAAAGAATGTCAAATAAATAAATTGACATGACATTACTTATAAATTTACTTTGAAAAAATATATAAATCTACCTTTATGTAATATGAAGAAAAATCATACCTTGACATTGTAAAAGAAAATTTGAAGATTATGTCAGGTTCTCATTACTTTATATAGAGAGAAATTTAACTTCCCCAATTTTTAATATTTTTCTCAAAAATGATTGTCTTCAGTAATTATTAAAATCATACAAAACGATCAGTTATAATTTATTTAAGAGTTATATTTTTGTTTTATGTAACAAATAGATTGGAAAGTATTGGTTTTTTAATTTAAATAATTGTGTCGTACAAAAAAGACACAGAATGTAGTTAAATTGTTGATTGGTAATTTTGAAGAATCTAATAGTTTTTGTTTGTATGTAGCTCTGTAAAAGTAAAGCTAATTGATGTTGTTCTATATCGAATTATTATTCTAACTTAAACTCATAATATTTTGATAATCAAGTACCTAACTCACTAAACCAATATGAAGTGTAGTATTAGTAATTTAAAATATTTTTATAGTATTTTAGACTTACTAGGAAACAAATAATAACATGATATGTTTAAGTTTCATTAACAGTTAATACAAAAAAAACACACATTTTACCTGGCCCAAGTGTATTTCAAATTAAGTAACACTGGAATATTGTATTAATTTAAAATTAGTTCGTTTTCATTTCAAATAAGGTTCTTATTTCATAAAAAACACCGAGTTGTTCTCGTAAATTTACTTATGTATAATATTTACAAGGTGGCAATTTTGAGGATGCGGAAGTTTCAGCGTCCGGAAGTTGAAGACCAAGCGTTTATTCAATATTTTACCATGGCTACTTTAGAGACGTATTAGCTAATTTACACACAGAAAAATACTATTAGAATTTAATAATACATTTTAGGTAATGTATATAGTAAATATGTAATTTGATATTTATTTTAAAATGTAAATGTTATTAAAACGTTGTTGATATTAAGTAATTTTCAAATGTTATAATATATACGTACCACGAAGCAAATTTATAGTGTTTTATATTTAAGATGTTACCTTTTGTGTAGATGACCCTATGATAATATCTGTGGCATATCACGTGTTGAGTGTTGTATAAACGTACAAGTGTGGTGTGAACGTATATGTGCATGTAGGTAAGATGGGAGGGCCAGTCAATAGATTAATGTAATTAGGTTTAGTGAATCACAAAGAACAGTGTGAAGGAGAATTGTGTATGCGTTTCCGACGACGATGTTTTCGTGCAAGAGATTGTGGTGGGGGGGGGAAGGGGAATAGCTGGACACTTCGGAATATGTATGTATAAGATTTTTTATTTTATGTACTTTTGAAATGTGCATTTTTCAAATTTTGTGAAGACATTTTATAAACTAAGAATAAATATATTTATTGTATGTGTTCTTTATGTATTTATGTTACGTATGTTCTTTTGTTTATTGTATACCTTCTCGATGTTTCCTCGATAAACGGTATATAAAAAAGATTACATTTTCATGTTATTTAATAGAAGTCCTGATCATCAAGGTAGAGGTATATTCTGAATAAAATTGAGTGGAACAGAATATATATCTATTTCAACTTAGGCTAACAATCTATTTATATACATTTCAATTCCTAATTTCAATAGACACAATGAAGAATATCATGAAGACAAATATGCTGAATTTGCTAACCACAGCGATTCAGATTTATTTCATTTATTTTGAGGAAGCTTTTGCCAAGAGTTTTTACGTGACGAATAAGTCTATCCCGTGATGAATTGTGCAATACATCATTTGATATTGACAATCTTCGGGTTATGAGTGAGGACATAGAAGGCCCGATATGGTAGTAACATTGCTCATGTATCACAGATACGAGTTATTTTTTGATACACTGTTTTATTTTTAATATCCTTTTTATACAGTCTGACTTTTTAACTATTCATCATATTACGTATAGTCTATTCAACAATACAAGTTGAATACAAATAAAAGCCATTTTTAAAGCAATATTAATTTATTGAATAAATAGATATCAACTATATTATTACGTCATTCCAATTTGTTTTAAGTTTTAAAGTACTACGTAAGACAATGCATTAGGAACTTTTTAGCTTATTGTGCGTATTTGTTGACGTCCAACGGTAAACATATAAATTATTCATTCTCTAGATTGGTTAGTTGTTGCGTTTGGAAGTTTAAATAAGAAAAATCCAACCAATATTTTTGATTGAATTTTTAATTAGTCACTATATATTTTTAATATAATTTATTAATATCTTTAATGTTTACCAAGTAGTGTGTGACTAGACAGATAATAGAAGCAATGACATGTATTGTTGGCAAGTTAATGACAGTCGGTGTTAATGCCGAGAGCACTGCCAGTGACTAAAAAACCCCAGTGAGACGTTTCCTACAACAGCACGTACGGCAATTACAAAGTAGTGCCGAAGATTGTAGGCAAGTTCATGCTGGTCGGTGTTAATGCCGAGAGTGATGCCAGTGACTAGAACGCCCCAGTGAGGCGTTTCCTACAACAGCACGTACGGCAAATACAAAGCAGTGCCGAAGATTGTTGGTACTGTAAGTTCAGGACAGTCGGTGTAGTGCCGAGAGCGCTGCCAGTGACTAGAACGTTCCAGTGAGGCGTTTCCTACAACAGCACGTACGGCAAATACAAAGTAGTGCCGATGATTGTTGGTAAGTTCAGGATAGTCAGTGTTTGTGCCGAGAGCGCTGCCAGTGGCTAGAACGTTCCAGTGAGGCGTTTCCTACAACACTGCTTAGGAAACACTGCTCCTACGTACGGCAAATACAAAGTAGTGCCGAAGATTGTTGGTACTGTAAGTTCAGGACAGTCGGTGTTTGTGCCGAGAGCGCTGCCAGTGACTAGAACATTCCAGTGAGGCGTTTCCTACAACAGCACGTACGGCAAATACAAAGTAGTGCCGAAGGTTGTTGGTACTGTTGGACAGTCGGTGTTTGTGCCGAGAGCGCTGCCAGTGGCTAGAACGTTCCAGTGAGGCGTTTCCTACAACAGCACGTACGGTAAATACAAAGTAGTGCCGAAGATTGTTGGTACTGTAAGTTCAGGACAGTCGGTGTTTGTGCCGAGAGCGCTGCCAGTGGCTAGAACGTTCCAGTGAGGCGTTTCCTACAACAGCACGTACAGCAAATACAAAGTAGTGCCGAAGATTGTTGGTAAGTTCAGGACAGTCGGTGTTACAGCCAAGAGCGCTGCCAGTGACTAGAACGTTCCAGTGAGGCGTTTCCTACAACAGCACGTACGGCAAATACAAAGTAGTGCCGAAGATTGTTGGTACTGTAAGTTCAGGACAGTCGGTGTTTGTGCCGAGAGCGCTGCCAGTGGCTAGAACATTCCAGTGAGGCGTTTCCTACAACAGCACGTACGGCAAATACAAATTAGTGCCGAAGATTGTTGGTAAGTTCAGGACAGTCGGTGTTACAACCAAGAGCGCTGCCAGTGGCTAGAACGTTCCAGTGAGGCGTTTCCTACAACAGCACGTACGGCAAATACAAAGTAAGTGCCGAAGATTGTTAGTACTGTAAGTTCAGGACAGTCGGTGTTTGTGCCGAGAGCGCTGCCAGTGGCTAGAACGTTCCAGTGAGGCGTTTCCTACAACAGCACGTACGGCAAATACAAAGTAGTGCCGAAGATTGTTGGTAAGTTCAGGACAGTCGGTGTTTGTGCCGAGAGCGCTGCCAGTGGCTAGAACGTTCCAGTGAGGCGTTTCCTACAACAGCACGTACGGCAAATACAAAGTAGTGCCGAAGATTGTTGGTACTGTAAGTTCAGGACAGTCGGTGTTTGTGCCGAGAGCGCTGCCAGTGGCTAGAACATTCCAGTGAGGCGTTTCCTACAACAGCACGTACGGCAAATACAAAGTAGTGCCGAAGATTGTTGGTACTGTAAGTTCAGGACAGTCGGTGTTACAGCCGAGAGTGCTGCCAGTGACTAGAACGTTCCAGTGAGGCGTTTCCTACAACAGCACGTACGGCAAATACAAAGTAGTGCCGAAGATTGTTGGTAAGTTCAGGACAGTCGGTGTAGTGCCGAGAGCGCTGCCAGTGACTAGAACGTTCCAGTGAGGCATTTCCTACAACAGCACGTACGGCAAATACAAAGTAGTGCCGAAGATTGTTGGTACTGTAAGTTCAGGACAGTCGGTGTTTGTGCCGAGAGCACTGCCAGTGGCTAGAACATTCCAGTGAGGCGTTTCCTACAACAGCACGTACGGCAAATACAAAGTAGTGCCGAAGATTGTTGGTACTGTAAGTTCAGGACAGTCGGTGTTTGTGCCGAGAGCGCTGCTAGTGGCTAGAACATTCCAGTGAGGCGTTTCCTACAACAGCACGTACGGCAAATACAAAGTAGTGCCGAAGATTGTTGGTACTTTAAGTTCAGGACACTCGGTGTTACAGCCGAGAGTGCTGCCAGTGACTAGAACGTTCCAGTGAGGCGTTTCCTACAACAGCACGTACGGCAAATACAAAGTAGTGCCGAAGATTGTTGGTACTATAAGTTCAGGACAGTCGGTGTTTGTGCCGAGAGCGCTGCCAGTGGCTAGAACGTTCCAGTGAGGCGTTTCCTACAACAGCACGTACGGCAAATACAAAGTAGTACCGAAGATTGTAGGCAAGTTCATGATAGGCGGTGTTTGTGCCGAGAGCGCTGCCAGTGACTAGAACGCCTCAGTGAGGCGTTTCCTACAACACCACGTACGGCAAATACAAAACAGTGCATCTGGTGTTACTTGCGTTAATATAATTATCTGATAAAACTTATACCATAGCTTAATAAAATACACTAAACTCTTCGGCTACTATTATTACTATATACTTATAATAAATCAAAACAATTCAACATTGATGTATTTAATGCAAGTTAATGGAATTACTTAAGAGTACATATAAGAATGCCAGCAAATTGAAATATAACTAGTAGTTTTTTGTGTAAAAGATTTTGTAATTGGGAGCCGTTAAAATAGTCAACATACATATTTAAATTATAGATCATTATAAAACGTGATGTGTATAATTTTAAAAATCTTCTTAGTAAAAATAATTAAAGGTTTACACCATGAATGGCATATTTATCTATACATTTATTAACATATTGATTTTATTTTTCTGCCCTAAAATATAACGTATCTTTATTTTAATACAAGTTTCTCGAATTGTTGTTTTGAAAGTAAGTGAATAAGAAATGCAAACATTAAATTAACTACATGTATTGCCTGATAAGGGCAGTTTTGTTTTTAAAAGGAAATCACAAAATGTCAATAAAAATAATATAATTTATTATTAATCTCATACGATCCTGATATCTTATTTTCGTGATTCTATATTGTTATGGATAGTTAACAAACATTATTTACAATTTGGCTAAGTTTATAAATAATAAAATAATTATTCTATTTCCTTAAATGAAGATATTTTTATAATAGTGTTAATTGTAACTTTGTATCAAAGACTACTTTTGGCACATATTCACTGTAGCTAATGTTTAATATGTCTTTTATGTAACGACCTGTCATGATATAATACAAACGGCCACTGAATTTAAAAGTATGTAGAAAGCCCCAACGTTACGTCAAGTACATGATTATTTATTGATACAGTACTACACTAACTGTATCAGAAAACGTTCTATTAGGAACGCAAATACAGTACTTGTGGGGGATATTTTAAAGTTGACATAGAAACTAGCATAAATGATTGTTAGGCTTTATTTTAAGACAACCGTCATTTCTGTCATCCAAGTTTATATAATCCAGACAAAGGGATCTTTTGAGTGGCTTTAAACCAGTATATATTAATGAGTTTGATTATCCGTTATATACCTTAATTTTTCTCATATCGATAGCATAAACATGGTTCTGTCAAGCAATAAAAGGTTGTATATATACAGCAATAAGAACCATAATAGCATATAAAAGCAAGATCAATAAAAATCATTGAAAATATTATAAGAGTTTCCCTTCCATTTTTATAACCGTTCTGACGTTCTAATATCTATAGAAGTATATAATTTAACAGGGAAATATATGAATTACTGAATAATAATGTAATTTAAATAAAGTTATTAAATAAAATGAAATTATTACTAATTTCTTAATTGATAACTCGTATAAAATGTACATATTACCTTTTCTATTTAACAAAATAAATGAATTAATATTTGATAAATTAAATGTTGTATCATTATTGAGTGAACTATTTTGAGAAATAACTTATAGTAAATTATAATTTTAATCTCAATTAGATCGTAAGACACCTTATTTTCTTATTTCACAAAGTTGTCTCTGGTGACTACTAACATCAACTTAGAGACTCTCCTACTGAATAATAAATGTAACCTTATTTCTAATGCAATACAATGTATGTGTGTGTGTGTGTGTGTGTGTGTGTGTGTGTGTGTGTTTTTTTTTTTTTTTTTAATAAAGGTTTTCTTTAATATGTTGGTATTGATAAAACAGGCTAGGAAATCATATTAATTTTTTTTCTTTATAAGAATGTCGTTGAATTTATTTTTTTTAAGTACTACGAGTGTATGTCATTCATCTACGCTCATCACACTTGTTCACCTTCACATTCTCCCATATCTTGAAGATCGGCGTGTTACTTATAAACCACTTGTATGGTATTTTACTCAATATTATTTCATCAGTATATATATTTAGTTGCATTATTTGCATATTTATTTAAACAAATATTAATATTATCTCATAAAACAAACTTTGTAATAAAATGAATACTCAAGAAAGTTATTGGTCGAAGTTATTTCATATGTGCATCCATTTGCATGGTTATATGAATTTTTTAAATAAAGTGTTTCGTAACAATAAAGAGAAAAGTTCAACGCCTGCAAACTAACCGATACTCAATCCGTCATACATTGAAGACTAGCGACAGGCGCCGGGGAGGAGGGGGAGTAAGGCCCCGACCTTGCTTGGAATGCGGAAAGTAGGTCACTAGGTTATCACCTCGATGGTTATCAGTCGTTTAAAGGGCTTAAAGAGATTTAAATTCCCGAACTCCACTACAGCTTAGAAGAAAACAAGTTGTCAATTGCATATTTTGCTCAATAAAATTTACAGTACTGTAACCGCTGATACTTTTTCTGGCTTTAAATTTAGAAAAGACGATGAAGCCCAGTAAAGATTTAGCCTTTTGAAAATGTATATGAATCTTATTTCTCAGCATATATTTGGTCAAATTTAATCTACTGTTTAGCATAATAGGTTTAAGTACAAAACTATGGTAAAAATTAAATTACTGTAAATATATAAACTAGTACTAAAATCACTAAGTATTTTAATGATGTGCATGCTTGTTTATCACTTTCATGGTCATAGGTTCTGAGTTCCTTTGAGTATGCCACTGATATCGGGAATATAGCTGATAAAGTGTAGAGTAACAAACACATCAACGAGGCTGCAAGCTGAGATCCACAAAAATGACAAACATATGGCCAGAGCTCCCTGGCGAGGCCTAGAGTGAACCATGAGGCAGAAGACTTAATCCTTAAACCGGGCTAAAGTTGTGGCTCCTCTGCCAGGGCATGGGCTGAGTTCTCCTGAAATTATGGAGAACAAATAGGTGGTTTTGAGGTCTAACTTTTAGTGAATCCATTCAGAGATTGTTTCCCTCTTGGATAAAGTGGATGTTTCTGCCGTTCCTTATCGCTGTTATGAATGACGTCATAAAGCAATGACGTCACGGGGCAAAATATACCATGACAACGAAATCAACTGTGTTTACTCAATTATTCATATTTTGTGTAATAACTGTTTTATTAACAGATCTGACCAAACGCATCGCAACTCAACTGTGATAAGAAATGGCAGAAGGTACAGAAGGTACGTTTAATATGGATCCAAAAAGCAGCATATGATTCTTTGTCGTATTAATAAATTTACATACGGCTAATTTAGCCTCAAGGACATATTTGGGCCTCAAGGATGTTCTATACAATTAAAAAAATATATAGGTTATTGGATTGAAACATTTAAATGAAAAAATATAGCTTCGACACACTATAGAAATTAAAATAAAATTATTCAAGAAATTATGATGGAAAGTGTACCGGGTCGTTTTGACCGGTACATTTTTCGCTTTTTTCGTCGTTGTCTGCCAGGCTGCCTGAGTTCGCTCACGCTCTGCATTTTGCGTAAGTTGGTGGTCGTTGGCCCGGTTCCGTTTCGTTCCGTGTTCCAGCAGCTTCGGTGAGGTTGGCCTGTCTTCATTTGTCTTGTGCTGCCGTTCAACTTAACTATGCGTGGCTGAGAGACACTGTAACGTAAGTGTTCATTTTGTAAATTTCTAATATCGAATCACCCTTTTGGTGAGAATATTTTGTTTCCATCATATTAATCGTTCTTGCTTGTGTTTTAGGGTTTTGTTAAATTTGTATTTTCTTTGTCTAGTTTAGTTAACCTATGTTTGAGCCATGTGCTCCAGGTTACAGGTTTACTAGTAATTGCTTTATTATATCTGGTTTTATTTTCAATTGTAATTCTGTATGATGTTTATTGAGCCTTTTTACAGTTGTAGTTACCGATTTACCATATTTTTTGTTCATTGACAATAACCTAGCCTATCTTTAGCTTTTCATGTTAATTCCTATTGCTCATGTTCCATAGCCTGGTTTTCAGTTTGTCATTTTAAGTTCATATACGTAATTAATTCTTTGATAATTTGTTAATCTGTAATTCGTCTTAGATCTGAGTTTCCAACCTAAATTTTCATAGCCTAAAAATAGATCTTTTAATTTTCTAGTGTGTTAATCATGTATAATTTTGTCTTTTCTTGTTTTGTTTTGCCATTTCATGTTTATTAGTTGTTATGGGTATTATTTTTGTAAAAGGGTTTGGCTGTTCTATTTTTAATGGCTGTGGTGTTGCCCTACAGTCCAGGGTCCTCGAGTGGGACTTTCAGCCCTCAGCCTGCCGTCCGGGGGAATTTCGATCTTCTGCACGGCTCGCCTGGCCTGAGGACCATGCTGGAGCCTGGTTTCGCCCGCTACCCTCTCTACAGCTCTGGGTATAATTCTTCAGTCCTCAGGTCAGTGTGTTCTTTTTTGTTTCCCGGCGGCTGAGCTGGGGGGGGTTTTGCTGTGTAAATATTTATATATATAAAAAAAAAGAAAGATAACCAAAGAAAAAAATGGACGTGAAATCTGAGAAAAAAAAAGAAGAATAAACAAGTTTGTGAAAATATTGAGGTGGCCTAGGCCTAAAACTGGAACTTTGGCAGTGATTTAGGAAACAGCCATTGGGGACTTATATATTGTTTTATTAAAGGGAAAAGGAAGCGTGAAATACAAAAAGAACTTTTGGATGTTAATTTTCATTTATACTTCTTGTTATTAATTAATTAAGTATTTATTGTTACATATTTTAGATTTTATATTTTGTTAAGTCCCTGTGGTTAAGTATGTTATTTATTTCTATGTTCAGGCCTAGTGATAGTTATGGTTATTTATTATTTTTTGTTAAGTGTATTAGGGGGTTTTGAAGTGATTTTTTACTCGAACGGTACCGGGTTAGATTTTCTTTTAAATTATTTAATTTTTAAACTTTCACCAAAAGGGGATTATTGTTCTTTGCTTAACTTTCAATTCGGAGCTGCCCAGGGATGCCGGCTTACTCCCTGGCCTCGGTGGAATCAAGGGATATGTGGGCTAAATTGCCGGTTTAATTGTTGTTTTCCAGACGTTTTCTAAATTTTCACTTTTATTTGGGGTTATCTAAATTTGTTTCTAAGTTTGTCACCTTTTAAATTTTGTTAATAAATTTTCCTTACGTTTTGGGAGTCTCAGGCCAAACTGCAGATAGGCCATACAAAAATTGATTGTTAAATTTTGGTATTTGTGGAGTTTGTTGTTTCTGTAGTTTATGTGTTGTATCTTGTTAATTTAGTGTTTATGGTTATTGATTTAAGTGCTAATTTATATTGGGGCCTTCTGCCCGTTAATATTGTGGCCTTCTGCCTAATTTTGTTTTGGCCTTCTGCCTGCCAAGTTTTGCTTATTTGTTGATTTTTTGGTAATAAACTAGTTTTGCTCAGCTGCCGAGTGTTATTTTGACCCTCCAACTGCCACCCGTGATCCCATCGCTCGACTTGTTTTGAGCCATCCCCCGGTTGGCACGCTTACCAGCTTTGGTGGGGGGATGGGTCTCAATTGGTAGCAGAGCGCGGTTGCCTAAAAAAAAAAAAAAAAAAAAAAAAAAAAAAAAAAAAAAAAAAAAAAAAAAAAAAAAAATAATTATTTAAAAAGAAAAACAATTAAAAACCAAATAGATCATTTAGCTTTGTATTAAAAAAAAAAAAAAAACAAAAAAAAAAAAAACAAAACCTAGGCAATCCGCTTGGTTACTGTGTTGAAGGGTTTCATGGGTGGATTGGAGTGGTCGGCAGTGGCTCGGTAGGCTGAGGGTTTAGTTCGTCTTGGACCCTGGAGTTGTCGTTTTTTGTGTATATTGTTGAGAATTTTGTTTTGCGAGATGGCCTATCTGCAGAATGTTGCGCTCCTAGTCAAGGAGGAGTTGATTTTCGAGTTGAGGTCGCGGGGTGTGACTCCGGAGGGTGATGTTCTGAATCTCCGGAGGTTGCTGCGGGAGCAGTTGTCCGCGGGTACGGCGGTGGATTGGTCTGACCTGCTGGAGGTTGGTGATGAGTTGGGGATTTGTAAACGGAAGGTGGAAGATTGGGAAGGGGTGTTAGAGGATTTGCAGTTTGAACCTCCAGTAGGTCGTGACCGGGCCTGCCGCCTTGCACGTTTGGGGCATCTGCTTGCCCGTTTACGGATGGTCAACCGGGCACCGGGGTTGGAACCATCGGATAGGGCGTGGATCTTGGAGAGTGTGTCTAGGCTGGATGCGATTTTTCAGGCACTCTCCGGTTCCACGACTCCTACGGAGCTAGGTCAGCGGCCTACTTTCGCGCTTTCGCCTAATGTGTCGAGGCCGCAGGCTGAGACAACGGCTCTCACTGTGCCTGAGGCTCCTTCTGAGCCTGCAGGCGTTTCTGTTGAGGTTGCTTGTGGTTCGGCTCCAGCTGCCGTTCCTACTACTTCTTTGGGTTCACCTGCTCTTCTGCAGCTGAGCTACCACAAGCTGCCTAACCCTCTCACGCCCATGATCCAGAATCTCCCTGTGATCGATGGGATGGATCCTGAGGAGCTTCTTAAGTTTCTGGTGGCCTTTCTCAGACTTAGTGAGATGCCCGGCATGCAGGCTGGGGACTTGCTTCGTCTGGTTTTCCCGTATTGTAGAGGTCCCGTTGGGGAGTTGCTGAGTTCTGTCTTGGCCAGTGATGCCTCGGTGGACTCGTTCCATCGAGAGTTACTTTCTTCGTTTCTTCCCATTCGACTCAGGGAGAGGATGGTCATGGACAGATTTTATAGGTCACAGGGTAGGGGCGAGTCTCTGGCAGCCTATGTCTCTTCAGTCAAGGAAGCTCGTCAAGCGTTGCGCCTCACCCTTTCTGAAGCTGACACCGTTCGTGTCATCCTGGATGGCATTTTTCCTGAAGAACGGTGCAGATTGGTTTTTGCTGGTGTTCCTTCGACTTTTCGGGAGCTGCATCAGCTGTGCATTGTTTCGCGCAGCGTGCAGTTCTCAGACCAGCAAGGGAGGGATTCTGAGAGTCATCGTGCTCTTCCCACCCGTCGACCGGCTATGTCTGTAGGTGTGAGTCAGCCAGTGGAGGGTCGTGGTTCTCGGCCTCCGGTTGTGTGCTTTGCTTGTGGCCAACCTGGTCACATTCGACGTGACTGTCCACGTGCTCGAGGTCGTGGGGCGGGAAACGCTCAGCGCGGGGGGTTGCCTCCACAGTAGCTCCCCGCGTTGTTGCGAGTGACCGTGGCCATTTGCCTTTGACACGTGCCCATAGCAGGAGTGTCGGGGATTTTTCGGGCCTTGCTGGCATGGCTTCCCTGGGACTTAGTGCGGTCACCTCGGTGTGTCCTGGCGTTTTTGTTTCTTTTGGTGGTACGGTGTGTCGAGCCCTTCTTGATTCTGGTTCGGCATGCAGTATCATCAGCCTTTCTCTTTTTGAGTCCCTTGACGCCTTAGGACTTGTCAGGCACACCGAGCCCTCTTCTATTACTTGCTGGACGGCATCCCAAACTCCTCTACCTATAATTCTAAAGGCGTTTTTCCATTTTAAAATCGAAGGATTTTCCTGGAGGTGGGGTTTTCTTGTTGCCAAGGACCTGGCGGTTTCTTGTATCCTAGGGGCAGACTTTATTTCTAAGAGTGGTATGGTGCTTGACCTCCAGAAGCGCCAGATATTTTTCAAGTTTAATCGGCGAGTTTTGGTGCCTCTAGTAGGTGATTCTGACTGCCCTCCTGCAGTCAGAGAGGTGGGTTGTGAGCCCGAACAACCCAAGGTGGATCCAGTTGGTCATCTCCCCCCTGAGCAGGCGGAGGCCATTAGGAGGCTGTGTTTGCGGTTTCCTGATGTGCTTACGGCTGAGCTTGGGGTCACTTCTCTTCTGGAGTATGAGATCCACCTCACCGATTCTCAGCCAGTTAGAAGTCATCCGTACAAACTTGCTCCCCCAAAGATGGAGGTTATGAGGGCTATGATTGAGGATCTTCTGAGCAAGGGTGTGATTGAACCGTCTCGTTCTGCTTATGCCAGTCCAGCTTTTCTTGTGCCCAAGCCTAATGGTAAGTCTAGGCTTGTGATGGATTATCGGAGGCTCAACGCTAAGGTCGCTATTGACTCGGTACCTCTGCCTGATTTGCATTCTGCGTTTGATTGGTTCGGTAAGGCTAAGTTTTTCAGTGTGTTTGATTTGAACCAGGCCTACCATCAGATTCCATTGAAGAAGTAATCACGGCCCATGACTAGCTTCTGTGTTCCCTGGAATCTCTATCAGTTCACTAGGGTTCCTATGGGTCTTGCTGTGGGTGCCCAGACTCTTACTCGTCTGCTTGATTCCATCTTCCATGATGTGAAGTTCAAGTTTGTTTTCAATTACCTGGTGCGCGGATCTTCTTGACAACAGTGGTGAGACGGTTGGGTCTGGAACACATGCAACAGTGCTTGAGGAATAGTTCTTAAGTCGCCTCAAATAATCAGCCGGTCCCATACGCTGTCAGATGCGCAGAGACAAAGATTTCACAAGATTATGCCTCGTCCGAGATTTCCTATTTCAGGGTCATCTATATCTCTCGAGAGACGCTTTCATAGTGAAACCTGCGGAGGACCCTGGGGCATTCGGAGGATGTATTCCTCCTCCCGAGACGATGCCAAGAAGGGGCGCAATTAGGTGCTAGCCAGGGTATGAAGAGATGGATCAGTGGAGCAGGGTGGGAATTATCTCTACCTTTGTCGCTACTCATCATGCCGCTATAATCGTGTGCGCGAGGCTTGCTGATCATCAGATGTGGGGGCCGTTGATACGAAGTCTGCTGTAAAGAAAAGGGTGTCCCGTATTCTTTGTGTGGCGCCCAGCTCTCAACAGCATAACTGACTTTTAGTATGCTCTTTCACTATGAAGGCTATCATAGCGAGAACTTATGTATCACTCTGGTTCCGCGTTACCTCAGCTCTGAGAATTAAAGCACGAGACATTCCTATCTAGTTACGTATGCCAGGTACTGCGATGCCCAGTGTGGCTGCCTCTGTCCGATCAGATTTTCCACACACTGGCTATTACACACGACGACCAGCCATTGCTGCTATGCGCATCTCAGGGCATGTAAAGTTCTCTAGGAGAGTCTTGTACACAGGGATCATCTCGCCTAAGAAAGCAGCTTCAAGTACGGCTAGATTTCTCGCTACTCGCAGCGACGTTGTACACTCATTCCTATGCGAAATGTGTACAACAAGACTATCGTCCCATCTAGAGGGGGATATTACGTAGCTAGGTCCTGGCCTGGTCCTCGGACATACAATATGGGGAGGGTGGTCTCTATAGACAGGAAAGAAAAGTATTGGCGGAATGTCAGGACGGGGCGTTGATGCCTGGCACGCGTTCGTGCTGACTAGTCATCTATAACACGGTGGGTCATCTATGGCAGTCGTCGGAAGATTCTCCTTTGCAGATGAGATGCTCTAGTCTGGACGAATCGGCGGCACTATCGGTTTAGGAGCTATCTTAGGCCAACTCATTGACACCATCCCGGCAGTACTAGCAGTGTGAACTAATTGGTCGCATACGATGATAATATGGGCCAAGTAATATATCTGGCGACCAGTTTAAGATCCTGGTGGGAGGTCCGGATGTGCAGCGACAAGACTCTGAGGTGGTACGCGCAGCTATAGGGATACCATCGCGCTGTGTATGCTCATCTATTCCTAGCCCCTAGTGTACCAGCGAACATGCCAAGAGTGCAATCACGTCTTGCCTTATCCTACTCTGAGAGACGTGTCTCTCGAGCGAGTCAGTGTCAGTGTGAGCTGTCTGATGACAGGTGTCTTCTCATCCTCTGGCTTTCTGACGCCTACGATGTCTGCCGCCTTCTTTAATCACGAAAACTCTTCCGCGCGTAGCATGTGCAGTCAGATACGTATAGGCTGACGCTACCGTACTTAAGCAGGTTGTAGGTGCTGGACCGCATCTATCCTCCGAATATTTTCTCGTTGTTCCAAGGGCTTTTACCGGGGTACACTTCGAGATGCCTACCGGTCCAAGCTCTCACACTCGACAGATAGCGGGTCGTCAACCACCTGTCAATACGTCAGCTGCCTCAGTCCTCATCACATCAGTACTCTTGGGGTCAACGTGACACAGGAGTCCACTCTTCAGTACGTTATGCACGTCACAACAGAGTAGCTCGACATTATCTGCTCAGCGGACGATTTTCAACTGCGTCAGGGCATACATGTAAACTGAGCCGAGCGTGGCGCTTTGCAGGCATATCCGACTGGGCAGTGTAGCTTCAACCACTGGAAAGTGGAGCCGTCAGCGCATCCGAGGGAAGTGATAGCCTCACCACCTACGTCCTAGATGCTAGCGAGTGCGGCTTTGCAATCACGCAAAGTCGCTCGGCTCTCAGTGCAAGCCTATAAGTCTAAGCCAATTGCCATAGGTCTAGGGGTTGCGTTATCGAAGTCTAGAAGTTGCACGCTGAGCGATAGTAGAGCTCTTTCTGCGTGAAGGCGGGACACACACACAGACCGAGCTGAGCGTGGGTCCAGCTTTCGCTCTCGATTCATTCCAACGATACGGCAGTGATAAAACTCCTACCATACTTGCATTAAATGATGTGGCACTAAGACATTGCCTCAAGACCAGTTTGTGATGTAGGAGGGGGGGCTTCGTAACAATTGGCTACATGTCCGTCACTATCCCTCTGCCCACTCCGACAGCACATCAACAGCTTCATCTGTCCACCATTGTGACACGCTTAGACAGGTATCTTCTCCATCCTACGCCACGGTGCCCACTAAGATCCGCTTAGATCTCTCCTACCCCAGGTCGCGGAGCCTTTTGGCTGTCGGCCGGGGCGCACGGGCGGTCTCGTCGACGGGAGACGCAGTGGTACCACTGACTAATGGTGTCCCGTTACGCTAACTGGTACCTTCAGATGTCTTACCTTTGCACGGGAGAGTCGATGGTGCGAGAGTGTCACAATGTCTCACTGGGTCAACTCGGTATCAGTTGCAGGACGCGATCGGAGAACAGAAACCAGCTGCTCTAAGCTTGTGCTATAGGCTGCAGGTGTCCTATTACCCACAGGCTTCTCATCACCACACATCGCCAGAGACGAGTATTCAGGACACACGCGAGAGTCGAGCTCTGATCTCTGGGCGTCTGTAATGACACTCCCCTCTGTCTACGCAGGTGGCGGTGGACTGGTTAGAGAGAGATCAGAACCCTTGTGAAGACTAGAGCTACAGACGTCGCTCTATTGCGGCGTGGGGAACGGTTGGCGCGGACAAGCGTAGATGGGCGTTGGCATTGGAGTTACTTTGCGCAGAGGCAATTGAGAGGAGTCTTGCACACAAAATCAGTGCGAAACAAGTGGGGGACGACGTCGGAAGAGTTTAGTCGACAATGTGTGCAGACTACAGGTGGGACACGGGGCGGGCACACTATACAACGAGAGGGGCGACAGGGCAGTTTGGTCGCACACACAGTTGAGTAGGGTGGTGTAGGAATGAGAAGCAAATAGGGTCTAATTGTAGAGGAGGAGAAGGTAGGGGTGATAATGTATATGATTCGGCTGCAGGGAGGGAAGTGAGACTTAGTGTAGGGGGTGGAACATAAACAAGGGTGGTATGCTAGAGTAGAGATTATACAGTCAAACTGCTGAGCGTGCGGTGTAGAGAGGTGAGTGAAGGGGAGGGAGAGTGTATGTGTTGAATGTGGGTACAGATACTCGCTCGAACGGGCTGATTCTGTCAATATTGGGTGTGTGCGGAGAACTAGGTGGTGTGGACTCTGCGTGGGCAGGGACGCGAACACTGATCGGACGCTGTCTGGGAGGTCAACGTGATGAGAGACAGCGGGATAGGGGGCAGTTGTGATTGTCGGGGCGAAGGAACGGGAGCAACGTTCGACTGTGTTAAGTGCTGAACATGGATGTGGTGATATGTGTGAGGGTGCGGCGGCTTGGTGGGGCAGAGACAGACAACGGCGGGAGAGGCACACAGGGAGCGCACTTAGACTTTCGTTTGAGGCGAGTCGAGTAGATTAAGGTATTACTTTCGTGGCAGCGTAGTGACTATGGGATGGGCACGGGTGTGTGAGACATCTCTTTGAAGAGAGTGATTATGAGTTGTATGTCTTCTAGAGAAAGCCCATGTGGTCACATTCACGGAGAGGATGATTTCTTGTGGTAGAGGTGGACAGATGTATGTGATACTGTGACTGGGATGTGTGATGTGTGTTGTGTGGCGCTAGGGGGTGTATTTCTGTGGGTATCAAGAGTTGATAGGGAGGTGCAGTCAGGAGATGAGTTAATATGCGGGGGGTGACTGATAGAAAGATGGGCGATATGTGCGTGTAAATATGATTTCGCTATCGCGTGTGTTCTTGCGATCGGTTTATGTGTGTCTAATATCGGTCGTGTAGGGTTGTGGGGGTTGGGTCGCGACGACGGGGGTAGAATGGGGTTGGGTAAGGTGGTAATGGAGGGAGGGGAGGGACAAGAGTTATGGGATATACAGATATTATCAGAGTGACGATCGGGTATTGGGAGGTGGTGAGTAAGTCCCGACTTATTCTATTGTGAGTGGAGGCGATGGCGGTGGCACAATTTGTGAGGGGCAGCGACGAGGCTTATAGTTGTGTCTGGTATTCTTATGGCTTGCAGTTGCAGGTGGGGGTCGTGTTATGTGTGTGTACCGCTAGTTATAGTGTTGATAGTGTGTTGACTATCACGGCGTGCACGTGGGTGGGGAGTGTAGTATAATTTGAGTTAGTGTGTGAGGGCGAGATATATAGGTGTTTTCAGAAAGCGTGTACGGTGTAATTGTGATGTGTGTGCGCGGGGCGGGTGTGGGGGGGTAATGGGGATATGGGGGGTGTGCGGTATGGGGGGGGGGGATACATTGTGTATCGACTTCTGGATTTGGCGTAGCGTTGTATCTCAGAGTCTGCTGTCGGGCTTGCTTGAGGTCTTAGTTGCGTGGGGCTACTCACTGCTGTCTGTCCTAGATAGTATGGAGAGCATATAGAATGGTGGTGTAGTTGGGGTCGGTGTGTGTGTATCGCGGCAATCTCTCTGATAGGTGGCGTGTTCGCGAGTGTTGGCCTCACTCGAGTATGTCGTTTCGGAGGGTAGGGGTTAGTGAGGTCGCTATGTGCGGGCTGCTGTTATGTGTCTGATCATGAGTATGTGATGGGCCGTACGTAAGCGTGAAGCTAGTGCTGTTGACAGAACATGACGAGAGCTGAGTGAGAGACGGTTGAATTGTTGTATGTAGGGCAGTGATGGTATGTGTGTGGAAGTGATGATTACATAGTGAAGCGTGTGATCAGCTACGTCAGGATGTTATGTGGTTTGTGAGAGGAGCGAAGTTGTGGAGGTATGGCCGTGAGCAGTAATTAATGGCGGTGTGTCTTGCAGTTTGTTAGATGAGAGAGATTTTTATTGTGGAGATGAATGTGGGATTTAGTTATGATCTTTAGTTACGAGGTGAAGATAAGCGCCTGCGTGAGTTGCAGGCTCGATGTATAGCTGCGCAGGTTAGCGGTTGGTTTAATGCAGTGAGTATAACATGGGTATCGATGGTGTATTGTATAGAGAATTTAGATGCGTGTGTGTTATATATAATTACAGGAGTATTTGAAATTTAGTGCTAGGAGTGAGGATTGTATTTTGGTGTGAGTGCTATGTATTACAGTTGTGATAGGGTGTACGCGGGAAGGTTAGCGCATAGATTTAAGGTGCTTGTACAGATACGCCGGCCGAGCGGAGTCCGGAGCGGTTCTTGTACTTGGATATCATGTGTAAGTTTCGCTATTTGCTGCATGGTGGGCCAGAGGGAGCCGAGTGGTTTTCATTTGGTCCGCTATTTAAATGGTGAGCGAGATAGAGGTGAGAATGAAGATGTGCTCTACTATTGTATAGCTTATTCTTTTTTGCGCTAGGCGATTATAATCGATGCGAGTAGAGAGTGCGATGAGGTATATCCCCGCGCGAATAAATTGTGTAGCAAGTTCCTGAGGACTATGAGAAGTGAGAGGCGAATGTGAGATATAATTCGTGGAGGTGTGGGTATTTAGAGAGGATGCATTAGAATGAGAGAGTTTGTGTACTTATGGTGTGCTATGGAGTTTATGGGGATGTGAGTGATGCGCAGTTTCGAGTTTATTAATTTGGAGATTGTTATTGTACTGGTGTATATGGGGTGTGTGAAAGAGGGGTGTGGGGCTGTTCTAGTTTAGAGACCATCGAGCTAGGTTTTGCCCTGACGATCCTGGGTCGCCCTGAGTGGGACATCAGCCCTCACTTGCGCGGTCCGCGGGGGTAATGTTGGCGATCGTTTAGCGAGGTGCACTGGCGTGCGCCTGCCTGGAGACCAGGAGGAGCTTGGAGCGGCGATGTGAGTTCTGTGCCCCGCAGCAAGGCGCGAGCTGCGATCGTCACTGGGCGATCATCTGGTAGGGTATAGCTAGTCTTAGCGAGGGTCGCTCCGGTGCAATGTGAACTTGTGATTTGGTGTTCCCGCGGGCTGAGCTGGGTGGGTTGTTGAGTCCTGGTGTAAGGGGGGATATTTATATATTTAAGAAGGAAAAAAAGACGATAAAGGGTCGGACATGCGAAATAAAAAAATGTGACGGGTGGAAGATATCGAGGAGAAAAAAAAAGAATAATAAAGGCGTAAGTTTGTGGGGAAATATTAGGATGTGCCCTAGGGCGCGTAAAACTGGAACTAGATGGGCAGTGAATAAGGAAACAGCCATTGTGTGACTTATATAGGTTATTTATTAAAGGAAAATGAGCGTTGTAAAGTACAGAAAAGAACTTTTTGGATATAATTTACATTTATACATCATGATATTAATTAATTAAGTCTTTATTGTTACATTTTTTTAGATTTTTATATTTTGTTGAAGTTCCCTTTGTTGTTTAAGTATGGTTATTTATTCTGATGTACATGGAAGCCTATGATAGTATTTATGGTTATTTATTATTTTTTTATTTAAAGTGTATTAGGTGGTTTGAATTGAAGGAGTTAACTCGAACGGAACCGTGGGTACATATTTATTCTTTTAAATTATGTTAATTTTTTTTAAACTTCACTCAGGTTCACCAAAAGGGATTATTGTTCTTTGCTTAACTTTTCAATTCGGATTCTGCCCAGGGAATGCCGGCTTACTCTACTTCCCTGCCTCGGTTGAGAATCAAGGATATGTGGGGCTAAATTGCCGGTTTAATTGTTGGTTTTCCCAACGTTTGTCAAAATTTTTTCAACTTTTATTGGGTTATCTACATTGTTTTCTAAGTTTGTCACCTTAGTGATAAAATTTTAGTAATAAATTTACCTACTTGTAGGAGGAGTCTCAGGCCAAACAGCGAAGGCCTACAAAAATTGATTGTTAAATTTTGTAATTGTGGAGTTTTGTTGTTTCTGTATTTATATGTGTTGTATCTTGTTTAAATTTAGTGTTTATGGTTAATGATTTAAGTGCTAATTTATATTGGGGCCTTCGAGCCCGTTAATATGTGGCCTTCTGCCTAATTTTGTTTTGCCTACTGCCTGCCAAGTTTTGCTTATTTGATTGATTTTTTGGTAATAAACTAGTTTTGGCTCAGCTTGCCCCGTGTTATTTTTGACCCTCCAACTGCCAACCCGGTGATCCCAACCTCGCTCGACTTGTTTTGAGCCATCCCCCGGTTGGCAACGCTTATTACCACTTGGTGGGTGGGATGGACCTCAAAAGTGTTATGAGTAAATTAATATTCGTTTACCGTTGGCTCCTTTTATTACTATTATACCTCATTAGGCTTTCACAATCAACACCTATAAAATGCTAATTCCAAAGGTCATCGGAAAATCACCGCGTTAGAGAATATTGTACCCGAAGGAATAAAGAGCCGACGTTTTTTTGGTCCTCTATAGAGAAGGTGCCATCTTCATGGTGTTAGACAGAAACCATCCTTAATTAACCACATTTACGTATGTGGTATTGACCCACCCATACTCCCCCATATACATACGGTTGTATGGACCCCCACCGCCCATTTACATAACACGATCAACTGATATGTAATTATGTACATTAATTCATAAGGAATAAGAATTAATGACTTGACCTGACTTTGCACTGGCAAACATCAGAAATCTGCATGTTATGGAAAACAGAGGTATTGACCCATCTCCGCCCACCCTAGACACAAACAGTGTATTGCCCCACCCGCCCACCCATACACGAACATGGTATTGAACCCACCCGCCCACCCATACGCGTACAGTGGTATTGTCCCACCCACCCCAACCCATACCGTACAGTGGTATTAACATTATTAATTATTAATCACAGTAATAGTTGATTCCATCATTAGAGAAACCATCATTAGAGAGCTTCACAAACTACACCCTCCTACCCCTACCACTACAGATGGTATAGGACTACTTCCCGCACACCCGTAACACGTACATGGTATAGACCCCACCCCACCCTGCCCATACACGTACAGTGGTATTGATGGTTGTAACGTTATAATATAATAAAACCCCTTCTCCATCAGCTAATACCACTAACACGCGAAAGTACAAAAAACTGAGGTTAAATAGGGCCATTTTTTGTACCGTATCAGCCAAGACTTGTTAACACACTGAATAATTTCCAGGACCCTCCGAGGTCTCTTTGTTCTTCCTGTCTCAGCGTTCCCAAAACTTCCCTGACACACACATAGTTATATTTAATCGTTACTGTAATTGTGTCTAATGTTCTAATTAAAAAACCATGACTTTTATTAACTTGAATACTCCCTAAATATTATCTCTTCCAGCATAAATACGTACGTAAATGGTATTTCATGACTTATTAAAACTCAAAGTTTATCCTGTGTAAAGTAGAAAAATGTCTATAATCATATTTCCGTGACCACCGCGTCAAGGTGCTACGCAAATTATTTTGACAAACTAACCAAGACGTTTCCGCGCAAACTATCCCTACCACCACCAACTGTTCTAAAAGCTGAGGATCATTCTCCGATTCAGTCCTCAGAGATCCACGAGGGATTCCACATCACAGTATGGGCGAAATGTTCTCGGATTCATTTTTGAAATAATGTACATAGCACCTTTGAAGCGGTTGTCACCAGAAAAAATAGATTCCTAGTTATGACACCGCGTCCGTTTAAAAAAATGCCTAAGTTTCTAAGAGTTAGAAATATGTCTACTTAACCGTATTCTCAAGCTATAAACTGAATAATTACTTCATTTTAGTAATTATTAATCGTAGAATGCTTTTACTTAATACTTCTTTAATTTCACTGTACTTACATTACGTAATACTAAACAATACTATATACGTAAGGTTTAAGCCCTTTTATAGTAAAAAATATCATTCTCCTTCACATTTCATGAGATACTTAAAATAAAGAATTTATGAATTTTCAAACGAAATATTTCTTATCCGAAGAAAAGTTTAAAAATATTTTATAATTACTATGCAATAATTTAGTTTCTAACTGCATATTTAATATCCAGTAGGTATTATTAATTATTCATCTAGATAAAAAGTAAAAAAAAAAACTACCAAAGCGTCAAATATTATGTCACCACAAATAAAAATCATGAAAATGTAATAGCCCTGGTTCATCCGTACTTTTTTCCATTCAATACTAAACAAAACTAAGGCTGGCCAATTATGATAATTCACGTTAGTCAGTTACTGTACTGCCAATAATATATGCGGAAAATCTCATATCTTTACAAAACTAATTAAATTATGATTTCCATCAGATTTCCAAAACATCCAAACATCTAAAGCAAAATATAGACTGTCATTGACTTTATTTCCAGTAGCCTTGACCTTAGAGTTTGACGTTAACGTACAAGTTGACGTAGTCAAGTAAACAAAGCACGCACCCCGCCTGCACAGTTGTGGTTAACGGAAGGAAATTAACCTTTAAGGCCGTTGGTTGCCCAGATTAAGTATTATAAGGGTTTTTCAACTAAGCCTAAACCTCACCTGGAAAAGCCAAGACATTCCATTACACGTTAATTTTTAATGTCTTTCCACTTGCAAATATCAAAAGTATTATGATTTAAATATTTATTATCATTAATAAGTATTGTGGATAATAAATCAGCTTATTATTATAAAACATATTTTAGTTCATGTAACTTAAAAGCAATATTTTAGTTAATTAAACAGATTAAAAGAAAATAAATAATAACTGAATTTACTATTAAAAAAATACATAAAAAATAAAAGTATCTTAAAGTTAGTTGTAAATTTAAAATACAGACATACACACTCTTTGTGATTATATTACGATAAGAACTGATAAGATCCAATAATTTACGTATTATAATACCTTTTTTTAAAAACCCACGTTTATAGTAATCACGACAATCCCTAAAAAACAAAATTATTTTTATATTGTTAATTTTAATAGGTGAAAATGTAAAATTTAGAAGAAACAATTAACTTCCTAACTTTCCTTTTTACAGACCCATCTGTTGTAACCTATTAAAAAGGGATTGAGTATTAACAAAAGATTAATTAGAAAATAAAAATATATATAAATAAATGTATATATATATAAGTATAAATATAAATATATATATATATATGAATAATGAAATAATTCCGTTAATATTAATTAGGAGAGCCAAAATACAATTTTTTTCAAAATAATATTAGAAATCATCAATGTTGAATATTTTAAAATACTAGTATTTGTAGCTCGTGTATAATTTGCTTAAAAAAAAAAAAACACTAAAATCTAAATCTGAATAAATATAAATAAATAAAAATAGTATCTAATATATATAAATCGTAGAATATATAATCTAAAAGTTAATATATAAAGAAATAATAATAAAACAATTGATATATTCGGTCCTACCTTCACGAGAATTGACTTTAATTGCCATTCCAGTAATGTTTTCCGATGTAAATCCTGCCACAAGATCAAATCATAAGTGATATATGGCTTTTGTATCTTACGGCCAAATACCTCTGCAACCTGTGAACTGTTATGTCTATAGACTAACAGAGAATTTATTACTAGATCTACATTGCATCAAAAGCATTACTCATTGAACTGATGGCATTGGCTTAATTTCTTTTTCTAAAGTAACTATTCGATAACATCGATATTTTAAGGTCCAATATACATATCACTAAATATTGACGTTATCCACTCTCCTAAAATCATCAGGAATTCAAAAAAAAAGTTTAATCACCTGCCTCTTACTTAATTCGTATATTTACGTGAGGAGTCAACGCAATAAAATGAAGATTAGGTGAATTTAATTGTAGTTATTTTAAGTGTTTATAAGAAGCTTAGTGCAATTTTTACATGTGACAAAAAATAAACAATATTATCTACACTATTCTTTTATAATTATACATAATAACTAAAGATATAATAAATCTTGATTTTGAATTTATTTCATTTGAGACCCCAGATTCCACAGTCTGATTCGTAGGTTGATAAAATGATAATTAATCAAGCCTTAACAGTAGGCTATTTATAAGTAAGTGACAAGACAAAACCAAAGAGATATATTTTAGTCATGTCGTAAGAGGTATGCCACAATATTAAACATATAAATATAGATGTACAGATTGAAATATCGGTAACGTGATATATCGATGATGTTAATTAGCAGGATATTACGAGCTAAATCGATTCTATCGGATCAATCAATTTTGAAAATTACCATCACTAATATAATACCACAACACACAAAAACATAAAATCTGCAGAATCAAACGAACCAAATGAGAAAATCAAGCTTTTGGCAGGTTCAAATGTTCCATCCAGAGGAGTGCACTGATTGACTAGAAGAAGTAAACGTGGTAGTAAGGCTGATTTACTGATCAACAGGAGGCGAGGGACGAATACAGGAATATCAAAAAATACTGCAGAATAGGACATTTCTTACAACAATATATATTATCTTGGTATTCCAAGAAGAACCAAAGACAGCTTCAGCAAGTAGTATGCAGGGAGTTCGAAAAAAACCACTTTTTAAATCCATGGCCTGACAAAAAAAGGAAAGTCAGGGCCTGTATTTTTCCTACTTAATCTCCAAGGTAAAGATGTTTAACCTGGAAAGAGTTTGCACCTGATTGACCGGAACTTCAATGAATTCAATCACAGCAAAACTCGAATATATTTTCTACAAAAATTTTTGTTGGACCTTCATAAGTGCACAAATGTTAAATTTGATGACCAAAACCAAGCAACTGACAACCCAATGCTAGGTGTGTTCAGAACAGAGATGTAAAGCTTAAACTTGTGAGTGCATATAAGTGGCTGGTCGCATCACTAGGGTAACATTACGAAAAGTATCGGCTAAAACAGGACATGCTTTTTATGATAATCGTGCAAGAACTTTGGTGCACCGAGTTCCATTGTCACTATACAATACCTAGTTATCTGATGAGAGTTTTAAACTTTTTATATGGGAGAAGTATAGCACAACAGTGTAGTTTTCCAAGAGAGGACTTTGGCGGGGTAAACATCTGTAAGAAGGATCACCCGAGTGTTATACAAGTCTAAGTAAATAATTATATGAAGTCTAATTCCATATTATAGGTGGATACGCTAAGATGGACGCGAAACGAATCGCAAACTCGTGGTGCCCGGAAGAGGTTATTACTACATTCGAAAACCATATCATGCTAGCCAAATATTGAATGAAGAGATGTGAAAAGCGTTGGCACAAATACAAAATATTAAAGGGTGTGATACGAGATGGCTAGGATCAAATAATAGACTTATCAGAGGTGTGATCGAGGTTGCTTCAAAACGATAGAGGTAAACTGTGTGAAGCTTATTGGGATTATGAGCGAAAGGGTTGAGACATGAAGGCTCGCAACGATTTTTCAATTCCTCTCGGTTAGGAATGACTGCAATAGAAATTAAGAGACGAGAGTAATGGGGAGCAGAGGAGGACTTTAGTAGTGGCAAGACAGAATTTGAACGAGCTGCGTGCAAGCAATGATTTTGTGTGTATCAGCAAATCTCGTCAGTGAAAGTTTGGCAACGCACGTGCTGGTGGTCATGCACAGTCCGGAATCCGGATGCCACCAGACAGGAGTTGATATATTAACGTACTAATACCTCTAAAGACACTCGTAAGATGATCACGAGAGAGGGCAGTGCTTTAATCTGGTACGGAAAGATGTTATGTGCTCTTGCTTTATCTGATCATGGTGACAGTTTAGAGTAATGGCAGCTACTATACGAGTATATGAACTAATATTGTTGTTTTATTGAGTGTGCGATATATGGTTTCGGCATTAGTCTATTGGAAGATCTTGAATAATTGGAGAAGAATGTTGATAATGAGGCTATAGGCCCAGCAAAGGTCAATGAAACTTATTGTTATCTTTTGTCATAAATATTATTACTTTTAGGAGTGTGGAATTATTGACAGCTTGGAGCTCTAGCCAATATACTGTAGCTGTTGTATGGCATGAGCTAGGGATTTGAGCGGCATATTATATTACAATGGATCACGTATGATGTTGAAAGCTACATCCATGATACTCAACGAAATAGAGAAGAGAAACGCTCACTAGTATGAAGAAAAGTGTGTATTTCCTCTCTATTCGCGTTACGTAAGAAGTTCAGCATTATTGGGTAGGTGTAATTATTCTTGGGTAGTTACTCTCTACTCCTTAATACACAAGATTTCTATATATCTCTATATCTTCCATTTGTTATTCTAGTTTGATAATGCGCGAATCATTGCCATAGTAAATACTTGTGTCTGAGCGAATATATAGTTCAATAATATCATAGATTTGGTGTTGGTCGGGAGTACTGTTAGATCGGCCTAATGAGTTAGCAAATGAGTGCTTACTATCATCGGATCGGCAGAGACACACCAATTGAAGAGAAATATAAGAATGACGTCACGTATGTAGCGTGGATAAAAGAACATATCATTTTCACAAATCAATCTCAGATGTTACATCACACAAGATTATTATGAGATTTCACACAGGGGATACATGAATCGAAGCGAGTTGAGGGGTCTTTGTAGGGCGCGTATAAATATTTAAGATACATATGCAGAGCGATGATTATAGGGGGAAGTGTAGGATGACGTGCGCGGTATTGCTAGATACATCGCATAGTGAGGTCTCTAGGGGGGGGTGATGATGGAGGTGCTCATAGTCTCGACAGTCGATCACGTCTAAATATTATATGTCAATCACTTATGTAGAATAATGATCTCATTTTCTTAGTGAGGGGCATCTGATATACGGTGAGATGAGAGTGATCCAACAGACATGTCAAAAACGAACATTGAGCTGCTGCGGGGGGTCGATGTCGTGTTTGAGTGGGACTCTCAGCAGATTATCACCGGGTTCTAGGCGATCTGGGCATGTAAGAAATCAATTATTTGTAAATTAAGCTTGTACAACACCAGTGATTATGTACATAGATACTAGTATATTTGTATTTTTAGAGGGGCGTGTATTAGAAACTCGAGAAATGTATGAGTTGTTAGAGACTTCTAATAGGTATTGAGATTGATTCAGATGAGTAAGCGGGGGGCGTAGTAGTCACACTGCCCCAGAGATACTTATTGATGAGGGAGGTTTCTATCTTTATTTATACTTAAGAATTACACAGATTTATTATTTTGATCGGACTCAGGAACCTTAGCGCTAGACTATACGATAGTGTCTGGAGTGATCGCACGCGCGTCATATGAGCGCGAAAATCCGTAAACATTTTAGAGTGCTGGAGAGAGGGCACATCACATCACAATGACATGAGCGAGCGTCTTCAGCGATAAGTACACATAGCAAATTCAACCGGATGAGTTTCACAGCGTGTGATTGCTTTGGCGGATACACAGAAGAACTGAGATGAGCGTGAAAACACATATTTTAATTGATTATGGCGCGTTATGTGTTAGCAATACAACGACAATAGATACTAGTTATTAAAAAGGTCCATATAAAACTCATTTACGTAACACACCGGAGTGCAGGGCATATACGGATAGGTAGACATATTAAGGACGCCTATCAGAGGTAGAGACACGCACATGATGAGCTATTTCAGCTACATACTCGCGAGTATATGAAGGAGCGATTGATGGACTTAGTTACTACACTGTAGGAGGGCACTAATTTGAACACAAACAGGAACACTCATTATCGAATACGAATGGCGTGAGCGCTCATCAACTTTAAGTCATATGAAAAAAACAAAAAAAATCAAATAAATACACACACCGACACCTTTTTTGTAGCAATAGATAATGAGTGCATATAGTTGGAGACTAGTTAATTTACATGATAGTATCTATATTAACGACAAGTATAACAGGAGTTAATGTTTTCTTGGTCACTTACTAGGCAGATGTCATGCTAATGTTCACAGCCCATCGTAGTGTCAGGTTATCATCATGTCACATTTGCTATTACGAGGCAAGAGATCGGACATTCTAAACAATTGACAGGTGATTATCCAACAACTCAACGAAAAAAAAAAACTCTTATATGATACATCTGTGAGTTGATAATATCATTATCATTTGTTCAGCATTGTGAGATAGATCACAGAGGTATTCATCGTGCGGCTAACTTTCTAGCGGGGGTGATTATATTTTAGATACGCATATAAAACGCTGAACATCAGGAAGAGCGTATGCATTCGGCGATACATTATAGGAGTACTCGTGATTTTTAGGTAGAGCCATTAGAAATGTCATCACAATATTGTATTAAAATCTTTCTGAATGATGATCATAGTACTTGAGAATTCTCTATCGGTCGAAGAACCATATTGACTATTCGAGTTCATCTACACTAAGATTCGTGACAGCACACTGAGACATTATTAGGTTATGGTATTGTGGTTTGGGGTATATGTTAATGTTCTCAAGCAACATGGTACACTTATTAACACTTCTGAAACAAAGTGATCCGATGGGAGTTATACATAAGGATGCGAGGAAGTATCTAAAACAAACTACTAGTTTCTTGACAGAGGAAGCAATAGGGAAGACAAACCATATCCGATAGCTAGATAATATGTGTACTGATCTGCAGATGATAGAACTCTTAATTAGCTATATACAGGAGTAGTCGAGTGAATCTAAATCACTAATATGAGAGTAAGAGTCTCGACAAGTTGCTTTGAGAGACCTTACGAGTGTCTAAATTGGTCGACGAGATCAATGTTTAGCAAGTTTTTCACTTTCTCCATGGTAACACCAAATGAAAATCGTTCTCTTTACACTATTCACACAATTAGTTGGGTTACGCATTACCACGCCGATAGCGCATGCGTTGTTGACATGATCGCTAGAAATACGAGAATAATATCTATAATGTAGCACACGTATAACTGCGCAGTAAAAAATCTCTATATCCAATAGCACGGACCTAACTTGACAAGTTGTATTTACAACGTGCATTCTATTTCTGCGTAGATTATATACAGTCCCTTATCCACAGTTGAATGGAACAGATGCTATGTCCATGAGTAGGGATAATTCTTCAATATGGCTTTGAGCACATGAGGCGAATTAGAGCTGTATGAGTAATTAGTCTGACCAGGAATCAGCTTGCGTCCTCAGCAAAATACTTATTCGAGATGATTAGCGTGACAACACTATCACATACTGTCATACGCACTCTAGAACCACACGCAATCGAGTGGCTGTGTGTATATCACCGTGAGGGTGGCTCTTAAGACTTATACTATAGCAGAGCGGATAAGATTCATTATATACGTCGCACTATAATCACATTAATGACTACGTCTAAAGAACCAGCATCTCAACTGAGTAAGCATTATCAAATATATACATAAAAAAAGTAAGCGAGACACATTCCTGAGCTCACAATCAAAAGAACAGTGTACCGGTAAAGTTCATTTTTGCAGTAAAGTATATCATTCTATACTAGAATGCATATATGCGATTTAGTATGTACTTAAAAATTACAATAATGTTGAGGTTTTTCTCATTAGAACATTACGAGATGCTTCTTAAAGTACTGGTTGACAACACGCAGCGAAAGACACGAAATTACTATTTTTTACTTCGACTAATCACACAAGGAGTGGCTGCGGTTCTTGTAAGTCAGCTTGGTCTGTTCTAATATCATTGATCATTCTGGGGTATTATATGTATATGGACCTCTAAAATCAAACTGCTTTAACTAGTCTAATCCGTACATTAACTCATAATCCATATCATATATTGGTGTATCTAGGCAATGGTCTATAATAAGGCGATTGTCACACTCTAGACATTGTATACATACCCTAGATCAAAGGCAAATAGATTTTATGACGATTTTACACGAAACTAGTTGTCTTAAGATTAAAGTGGGACGGTGGTCTTAAATGTTTCAATCTGAGATAGGTACTCATACATTGAGTAAACATATAGAACAGCGTATCTGAATATAATCATTCGGTTCTAATCATCACTATCCGGCAATAGTGGAAATGCGATAGCATATTTTGTAGGTCTAACTAGGCAAATACATTGTAAGCACAGAGGGCGATTGTTTATTTTCTCCTGCATAGACTTGTATGAGTTCTTCTCTTATACGTAGTACATTCAGGAACAAGTCAATTAAGATAATAACTCATACCTCACTTTTATCGTAGTCATTTTATTTCAGTCATATAATATTAGATGGGTTTACAGTGCTTTACGCTACTTACTTGATCGAATGACAGACTAACGAGCATGATAAATATACTTCTTTAAGATGAAATATATTTCTCCAATCTATATGCTAGATATTATATACTTGTCAAGTAATCAGTTTATCAAAAACAAGTAGTTAATGTACATTTCTCTAATAGCGTTAACACTAGTTGTTTTATGGCTGGGATTGAAACGCAGAAACAGAATGAGTATGACTAATATGCTACTTCATCCAATTTAATCGCACAAATCTATACGTAAAGCTGGATACTAATAAAACTGAAGTCAGATTCAATTGATATATCAACGTTATGAACATTTGAATTATACTTCTACTTCTCTAAGGAGGGGCAAAAAATTAGTATGAGTTTAAACTTTATTAAGTCTCTACGGTCATCTCTCTCTAGCTGTTATATACATATTCAATACACATAAACATATATATATTTCAATGTAGATCAGTAACTTGACGTAGTACATTTGAACATACTACTAAAATCATTCTTAGATCAAAATACGCGAAATCATAAACTCATTCATCATTAGTCGACATTTTGAGTAGCGTAATACGACAGTTACCTTATTCTTTTACAATTATAGGCAATATAGAGAGCTGTACTACAAATCTTATGAAATCACTCGTTTGTGGCAAATGCAGAGAATGTTAATGATTAGTCAAAAACAACTTATTGCAACGAGAGAGTGTACATATAATCTAATTGTATAGTACTGATCATTATCATGATAACTCTAGTATTTCACTAAAATCTATCTCATTAAATAAGGACAAGTATTACAGGTATCTATAAACATATTATTATGTGATCACTCAATTTTACACGTCCCTCACATGACAGTATATGATCATATTATAGATAGATCGACTACTTTAATATTTAGATTGCGACCAATGCAAACAGCTACTCTAGAAGGTAGTATAATATTAAGTACAAATTATTCCATTTACATTTAGTACATATTGATGTTCGCATGATATATTGAATATTATTCTTTAAGCCACTAAGAATGAGCAATTAATGATTTTATTATATATGTCTACTAGAATCCTAGTGATAGAATATATAAGTAGATATTAAGAGATTTCAAATCCTTAGACTACACAATCTATACTTAACTCATAGAGTGAACATATAAAGATGACAACCAGATCTTCTAATCATATTACGACAGATTATAGGTACAAATTGTATTGTCTAAAGGTATACATCGCATACAAACTAGGTCACATTATTATATTATCTACACACTATATAATTATGTCTTATCTATTAGGTACCACTGATGAATGTGATAGAGTCTCAGCGAAACTTAAATATATCTAGTACGTACAAATGCCTTATCTGGACCAAGTTTACTTGCGCTATACATGACTCATGTACGCAATAATACGAACATAAATATACAGTGATATCTATACGTCTCGAGTGTCGTGAAATAAAGTAGATGAGATATACATACACTTTAATCTACATATGTTATTGTACTAACATGCGTCTAAGATCATACACATGGAATAAAATGACATTAATCATATAGTAATAAAACTCACGGCTCACACACACACATGAATCTATTAAAAGACACCTCTTATATCATTATGACTGTATGCAGCTGAACATAGTATAGACAAAAATATGTTAGTGTATCACTAATAGTGAATTGATTTGTCAAATAATAATCTTCTCGTACAATCTGAAGTGTAACAATATACAAGATAACACTACTTCTACAACTGTCGAATTCCCTACAAGACAAGTGCTCCAGTAGGCACTTGCTACACTAAAAATTCACCATCACGAACAGTGAATTACTGGATGTATTATAATGTGTTCCTGTATAAGGAGGTTGCACACGTCTGACTAAGACACACATTACATGATATAGTCTATTCGGTCGTAGTCATTATTATATTTATTAGGCAGTGGGATACATATTAATGATTTTCGTAACTCAGTAGATCTCCTGATAGCTTATCTCCTAAGCTAATAATGTCATTAGCGATTTGTAACTTGTGTATCCATATCATCTATTATCTATGCAAAACCTGTTATGGTACTCATATTATAGTTGTCTGCACTATAAATATCAAGGATTTATTCTCAAGTTATTCTAATTCAATTCATGCAACTAACTAAGATTCTATATGTACATATGTAGTATATACTCATTCAGAGATTGACTATGTATAACACAGAATAACATACAAATCACAAGTCATATGAGCGTAGAATAAAGTCATGGTACTTATCTAATGTTAGATTAATTATCAACACAGTTAGCAATCTCGAAACTACTACAGTCATTATAGTGTATCATTCATTCTCTATAGTCATATTCGTCACCTTATAGATTAACTAGCATTGAGACAAATCGTGTATTACGATTGTTAATGCAATACATAGTTTTATTGTACTATATATGAGATCTCCATCAACATGTCGACAATATTTATCTGACTTATGATACTGCAAAAGGATAGGTCTTTATATAAATATATCAAGACGGATGTACATATGTGAGACTAGACAATGAATCCACTAAATTAAATCGGGTAACCTGACGCACAACACACATACATACATATCAAGCTTCCATCATAACATAACACAAAATTCAATCTCATTTTATATACTTCTACACAGGCTCATAGTGCACACTCCTGCTACGAGTTTGATCTCTTCAAAATTACTTCATACAAATGAGAGGACATGTATTGCTATGTCTCTACAAATACTCCGGTCTATTCTTTAGTGAGTTGATACTTCTACATTGGTACAACTTTATAGATTATATACGGCTACTAACATATATAAATATAGCCGCGATGATAAATATATTACTGATGTTGTACTCTATGATGCTCATAGTTTACTCATTCATATTCTTACTCATAGGAGTTCAACTTTCCATAATATATTTCTATTTGTACTATTTAGAGAGATTATATATCCTTCTTAATGTTCATTATTACGCTAATACTCTACTTACTCGTTAATCATTATATAAGTTAGCGCTATAGTGTCTAAAATAATACATAGATTCACAGACTACTGGTTACTTCTCTACTTGATACGAATAACAAATCTACTTTCACATTCTCACTACGGATATCTTTGAGCGAATGAGTTATCTAAGTCATACTTGGCTGCTACTTAATTTAGGGTTTAGAGTAGCATATACAACATCTGATTACTTTATAAGCATAGTAAACGTATGCTAGTGAACAGATTAGAGCTGCACATATCGTCGTTTGATAGACTTATAGAACAGGTTTCATTCAGTATCAACATGAGTGGAATTTTCTATATAGCGTTATCGCCTCCATTTCTTTTCTTATATTCAATAGCTATATTGCCATATCATTGACAATAGCGACTATTAAACTATGTTAAATATGCTCTATGATCCTATGTCCAGATCTTTCACCCTACGTACATTTCTGACTCTATGTGGCGCGAAAGCGCTACAGTAATATTGAGGAAACATTCTAATTTAACTTGTGTTTTATATATCACTTTAAACGATTCTCTAGATATAATATAATGAGCATATTCTACAATATTGACAAGTCTGAGCACACTAACCTTATATTACACTTTGACTTGACATTCATTATTTGGTTATCATTTATATGGATTTAGTTATTACATTGAGACAGATTGAGTGCCTTAATTATCCGACTACTGCATGATATTCACAATCTAACTATAGCATGATTCATCAGCGCATATATGGAACTAGAACAAGGTGACAGCATGTTGATATAGCTTATAGGCTAACTATCGTTGTTGAACGACATGTGCTCAGATTGAGAATTCAATATACTGTATTAAATTATGTACTAATACTCATAGATATGACTGTCGATACTTGATTGAGTGGTATTTTATAATAGAATAAGTTTGAAGAAATAGGGATGACGGTCAATTACAGAAAACGAGCAATCATCTTAATATTTTCTTGTGTCGTATGTATGCCTTGCGGTATGTGACGCGTGAAGAGCATTTTAATCTGCTCATTATCACGATTCAGTGACTGTACTGCAGGAGAGTCGATACAAACATTCTTTTCTTTATCTCATGATTTTCCAAACGTTAAATTGGTATGAGTCGTTACAATCGTAATTATATTTGCGAGGGCATGCATAATTCTGCCATAGCAAAGAAAGAGGCATATTCTGCTGGATTGCACAGGCACCGTTTACGTACAGCTGCCAATTAATAGAGAGCGTTGAACCATTTTTATTCTTATGATCTTACATCTATTACATATAGAATTCATTAGGTATCAGCACAACATGTTTTTATTTTAGTCTGACACATGCATCTTCATTTTCATGCTAAGCATAACATTATGGATTCCACAGGGAGTCTCTAGCTGCATTATCGGGAGCTGACGTCGATGATATAGAAAGCGTCTGAGTTTTTGTGGAGAGGGGGAGGGGGGGGGGGGTGAGAGGCGAGGGAGGGGGGGGGGGGGGAGCGGGGGGGGTGGTGTTTAGGTGTGTGTGTGTGGCGAGGGTGTGCTAGTTGTAGGGGGGGGGTGTGACCTCTGCACACTAAAATGATATGATTGATACAGCTTATACATTTATTAGGATTAACAAATATCAGATTGTCAAGACTAGTCTGGTTACAGCATGAATAGATTCATTAGTAATACTTGTGATCTTACCATGATCCGCTTAGAGTAAGTCGACAAAGCTAAATATCATTACTTGACTCTTTATACATTGAATGATCAAGACTAAAACGTTTCACAGCGTATAGTCATCATTGAATGAAAACAATGTTATGACAGGTTTAGTATCTGTTACAATGTAGTCACCTTAAATGGGACTCGTTATGTGAGACAGAGGAAATATCTGAAGCCAAGCATTCTTGCGACAATCTCTAAATGAGACTATCAAGATGAGATTCCGCAATGTAAACACTGAAAGTAAGGTTATTGATCTGGAGGAAATGAGAAAGAGTGGGGGGGTGTGGGGGGTTACTGTGCACCCTATACTAAAGTCTAACGTATTCCGACACGTTAATATAAAGAGGTATACTCTGACAAACAACTGTGTGTTGAATTTTGTTCATAAAATCATAATTCTGTTACTTTATCAACATATATATGTAAAGAATCAATACATATAATATGAATTGTCTCAGTTTAGGAGAACTCGATGCAATATATCTACATACAGAGGAGAGACTCTATTGATAAGAAGTTAGATTACAATTAGGCGTAACAAGTCACTATGCGACTATGAAGAGTGCTCAAGTTCGTAAGGAGATATAACTGGCCAGCTATAGCAACAATAAAGAGCTTATGAGTGATATACTTTTAGAGGATACTTATTTTGGAACATTTGACACAATTCTAGCGAGTTCTATATGGCAGGCTATGCATTACTATGACGCATGTTTAAGGCATCATGTTCAATATGAGGGTGAGAGGACTGTGGAGGCTGTGCGATTAGAATACTGATATTTATTATTTACACGTCTAGTTTGATATTTGAACGGTAATAGTTGCGGGCAGTTCGGGTTGTGTAATTATCTTGTAGTACGTTATGAGCAACATGGGATGATATGGTGTTAGATTACGTATGAGTGCAGGCGAATGATAGCAGGGGCGCTACAACACGGGATGGGAGAGTTCAGGAAATTTATAAGACTCAGCAAACTAAAACAAAATTTTTTGAAATAATAATTGAAATACGGAGAGGATGACGAGAGCGAGTGGCTCGGTTTGTACTTAGTGTGTGAGAGGCTTGAGTGGAGTGAAACACGGGTGCGGGAGTTTATTTGGAGGGTATTTGGTGAGACACCGAGATAGTGGGATGACATGTGAGGACAGGGATACAAATCGAGGTCAGATATTAGTGACTTTGTGACTGATAAGAATATACTAGCGTTGTAGCATGAGGTTATCTGTCATATGTAGGGTATTAGGTGCGGTTGCAGCGGAAGCTCCACTATCATAACTATTATATGTGTTCCTGGTCTGTGAGGTAGTGGAGAGTCGTGTGGATACTGATGAGAGACAAAGGGAACAGAGTTCATAATATATACAGTTAAGCTCTGGTGGCGCGATATTGTTAATTCTCTGACAGTTGTGAGGGCTAACTACAGATATTTCTAAAGTGATGAGTATATATAGGGAGAAGAGACATATTAATCATACGGGCTTTGATGATCTATTTACACTTCGCGGTGCAAGCATTTAAGAGAGTGCAGGAGTCTATACATGTATATAACTATATTAGGGGTTGTATTTTATCATTTAGTCTTTGAACTCGACTAATCATAATTTATGTAGTACTTCTTATAATTTAGTTCATGAATTGCGGTTAACTACGGCGATATTCTAGAAAGAGAGAATCATTTCACATAGATACTGTCGTCGGGGTTTGCGCTCTGATTGTTGCGAGGAACAAAGTAGCGCGTAAGATTAAATCATACTTCACTCTCATTTCTCCATCGCATCTTAAATCTAAACATGCTAGGATACGTAAGTGCAAGGAGGACACAATTGTTATATCACAAGTGAGATGGATATGAGGTCACTCTAGTCTCTGTAGGATGAGGACTGACGACTGTAATACAGAGGGAGAGAGAGGACAAAGTACTAAGTTCGATTATATTCTAGAAATACTTCATATACATTTAATATGGTGTCTCTACTTAGAGCTCTTAGAAACACACTTAGAGGAGCGAGATCATCTTTCGAGAGCGGGCACGGAATGCGTCGTATTGTGATGGGACATATGGTGGTATTATAAGCATACGTGACACTACTCTGCGCGACGGGCAGTAGAGAGGGTGGTGGTATATATTACTTTCTTGGGTGACAAAGAGTGATTGCTGCTGTGTTTGAGTAAGTGGTGATGGTATAGCGAGGACGTGTTTATAGTCGTACGCGGCAGGAGACGCGGTCAGGCGTCTTTTTATTGAGGGTCGACGAAGATCAGTCTCACCGCGAGCGAACTATCACACGTACTTGAGATGTGTGGTGGTATGGTTTCTATTACACTATAACATTGACACATACATAGAGAGAAGCGTGATATAATGATTATTCTCTGATCCTCTTACTCACTTCACATGTTGATTAAGTCTTCGTCAGGATGTTTGGATTCAATATAATATTATTTATCTGTTATGTTAGATAATTGTCATCATTGTTATGTATGGCGGGTTTTCACTAATATATTAAGTGTGTGTTATAACTAATCTGCACTGATCAAAGGTGATTCGGATAGAGTTCACTAGTTCATGAAAGTCATCTTCATGAGGATAATGTTATATAAATATGGGAGGGATATAGCGAGATGTGTGCATGTAAGGTTGATGAGTGAGGAGGTGATGTTGTGGGAGTATTCCAGGATATGAGTGTCAGAAATTAATAGGTAATTAGTAGTAATTCTACACTTGTGTGAGCTGTTGGTGCGAGAGATGGTTGGGAATGTTCATTCGGGGGAGTTAATGGATTATGATTGTGGTGTCATACAATTTTAGTTGTGAAGATGTGCGACATCTTCGCTCTGTATAGTTCTCTCTGCGTCCGCCGGGTGTCATTAAAGTATGTTTACGCTCTCCATTAGGCACACAGTGGAGATTGCGGAGATCGACAGTGGATAATTTGGTAGGAGTCATACATGATCACAGTTGAAGAGTCTACAGTAGGTGAGCGCAGAGATCTGTAGAGATAGTGGGGAGAGGGGATCAAACATTTTATCTACACACTCACCTAGAGAACTGATATTTTCATATCTCGAGAGGGTGACACGTGAGTAGAGACATGATCTGCGTAGGATTTGAGCGCGAACGATCTTTCACTGAGTGTGGTATGTCAAATTCATTAATGCAACGCTATTAATTTAACTTATATTTAATGTTAAATAGGGGATTTATTTATCTACACAATTAAAACACTGAAAAATATAACGCTGTTATTATCTTGCATGTGTCACAAGATTATTATATAATTAATATACAACAGTGTACGAATCATACCAACTAATCGTAAAAACAGCGAATTAAACTATTCGTAAAAACAACTAACATCAACTATTCATGACAATAACAAATAGTAACTAATCATACATATATTGATACCAACTTGTTGTTATGATTTGTAATATTAACTAACCATAGAACGAACTAGTTCTAACTTATCATACAACATTTTTATTTTCTCTAAAACACGCTACAAAATTATAGGTAGGTTATTGATAAAACATTTTATTTCTTATTATAATTACAATGTACACAGCATACGTACAATGCATGCATACAGAAATATCTATTTTCAATAATTTCACTGCTAAATATATTGTTCATCGTATGAAGTTGGGGTCCCGTGTTTTTTTTTTTTTTTTTAATCCAATGTAGTTTTTATAAAGAGCAAAAAAATGTGTAATGTATATATTATTGTATAGTTGATTCTATACTTGTGCTTTTGTAAACTTTTTAGTATTAATTTTTTTAGAACACAATGTGAAGTTTTGTTTTAGAATACGCTTGTTGTTCTTAAATTCAGTATATTTCTATATGATAGATAAAGATGAATTTAAAACAAACGAGACTTAATTTTCTATTACGTAACGTAATTCGGTTATACATGCTGCTTTGAACATTTACAGAAAGTATAATTGGATAAAACAAAGTCGGTTAAACTGTTATTGTGTGTGTAAGTGTGATTTTATTACAAACGAACTCTGATTAAATATTTGTTTTTAGTTTAAATTTATACCTAACGATGTTTATGAAACAATATAAACGAGAATTTAAATATCTAACTCCCTTAAACCCTGGATAAGAGATACAACACTGAGAAAGTAGGGAACGGTAACCAAATTGGGTTAAGGGGGTGACGTCTGTTTGTACCCGACCCTTATAACATGATTTTCTAATTTGAACCTGCTACGACAAGACTTTAATAAAAAATGCTTTCTTTTTCTTTATCCATAAAAGTAATTGTAGATTTAAACTATTTTTAGGTAAATCTCTGCCTACTATATTGTGTGTAATTGAATAAAAGTAACATAATAATGTTATTTGGAACTTTTTATGTATTTAATGATATTGTGTGAAGTTCAACTCTTAACAAGCCATATTCAGATACGTAAAAGATTATAAAATCATAAATTTAATGAAAAAAAATAAACGTATTTTTATATAGTATTATAATTAACAGTATGCCTTTGATATAATTATAATAGGTTAGAACGTACGTGTTTATTATTGCATTTAAAAATAATTGGAATTTATTTTAATACAATAGATTGTATGTTTATGCTTTTGTTAAATGTTTAGTATTAACGTTTGGGCATATAACGTTGACTTTTGTTGTAAAACTAGACACGTAAATAAGTGTTTCTTAAATTGTAACATATACTGTATATATTTCTAGACAGAAGATCAGTATTAATTACAAGAGAGACATACAAGTGATTCAAAAAGACATACTCACTAAGCACTTATTTTTGATAAATTATTGTAGATTTTTTCATAAACTTAAGTAGCTACCCGTGTTCTGCCTGGGTAGCCACCTCTAATACACTTTGTTAACCACCTATTATAAGCTTGGGTAGCACTCGTGATTAGCATAAGGGACCAATTAGTAACGCGGAAACTCCCATCATGAGCAGTTAGGTTGTTAATAAAATGGATAATATATAAAATGGGTTTATTAGTTTACTAATGTTGTACTAGATTAACATTTTATAGTCATATCGTATTGTCATAAATATATTATAAGAAAGTAAGGACATAAGAAAATTTACTTACATATATATATATTTAGTGTAATTAAAATTTAAACAGAGCTAAGTAATTTTATGTATATTCTCATTAGTTGTTTATCGTAGACGGTCTGCTTAAATGCAAGTACATTTTATAACTTACATACCAGCAATTCAATATTTAATAAAATGAAACAGAGCATACATCGTATTGCCTAAATTGGCGTTACTCCTTTTTTTATGAATTGATTTTATTCAATTGGATTGTTTAAGGGTTTTTATTACATTTGGCAACTTTTTTATATATTATACATTTTTCTAATATCGTGAGTTTTTGCGCAATTTACAATTAAAAGTTTTTAAGTGCCGCCATTTTGAAAATAATGAATATAATAAAGTACTATTATCACAACCTTAAATAAAGTAGAGCAGGTACCTTCGTTCCAAATTTGAGCACCATATTGTAAGGGGTTATTAAATTACTAATAATTTAGTGAACATACGAAAATGGCCGCCATGTTAAAAACTAAGCATATTCGGACCTTATGTACCTGGTAAAATTACTAAAATCAAACCGCATAGATTCAAAAAAAATATACAATTAAAGTAACATTTACTAAGTGCATTAAATGTTATCTTCCCATTCATTCTAGATGTACATTAGAGACTATTACCCTACTTTGATAGAGAACTACAAACCTTGGAGAAAAATGCTGAAATAAAATTAAAACTTAAAAATACCTTATTTAAAATAATATAGCATAAATGTCCTACCTAATATATATTAATCCAAAAATAAATAAAGATACTGTGTAATCATAATCCACAAACTGCAACATGACACTGAAAAAAAAAAACAACAACAACAACACAAACAAATTATCTATTTGACTCTGAAACTGGCGGAGAAGCAGGAAAACATAATTTCATTAAAAGCACTCGCTTGAAAATGGTAATCATCATTCATATCCTGGTAGTTTAAAAATTCAAATTTAAAGCAAGTTGGTGTACTGAGAGGACACTTGAAAGCTACATTCATGAACGAACAAATATTGAAATGTGAAAGTTTACCACCCATACTGTATATGTCCATATTGTCACACCATTGTACTAAAATTGGGTGGGTCGGCAACCACATGAACTA
>JAQJVL010004297.1:20000-46992 GCA_035578905.1 Stictocephala bisonia | reverse complement strand
AAGATTTAAATCGTAAGTCATTAATGTTACACTATAAAAATTAATCAAAAGAGTAAAAATATTAAGTATTAAGCCAAGAATCTATAATTGGTCAGAAAAACCTAAGTGAAACATCAGATACATGTTGAGGCAGTATATTGTAGAATTTTATGCTGATAAATTTATAGCTGTTTTGTGTAATTATTAATATTGTTAAAGGTAGATTAGTGAAAGATTATTTCTAATATTATGGCTATGCACATACGAAAACAAGAAGCTATTTACATTTTTTTAGTATAAACAAGGTAGTTATAGAAGAACAAGATCGTCCACTAACACGACTGTAGTAGTAAACATTTAATACGATTGTTGAATACTAGTGTGCTGTTTGTAGAACTGTATTCTTAAATAAGTTTTCTGATTTCCTATCTCATAAACATGCTAATTACTGGCCAAGTGCTCTTATTCTGATAATTGCAATTTAAACATAACATTTACAATGTTAATTGCAACTTTCATTCAAAGAATGTTAAAACTGCTGTAACGGGTTCTACTAAATTTTGAAAATAGTTTTTTAATTAGCATAATACGTGTTGGTACATATACAGTACAAATAAACGTCACACAACACAAATATATTACAATATAAGTACAAAATGCACAAATATTATGCTGATCGATTTTGGTGAACCACACTCACCTTCCTCAGACCATAATATATGTGCATTTTGTACTTATATTGTAATATATTTGTGCATATATTGTAATGAATTTTTTTGTGACGTTTATTTTTACTTTAAACTTTAAAACAAAACTCAAACCACATTGGAATACACTCGTTCTTTGTAGCATCTGTGTAATATTACTACAATATGGAAAATAACGTATTATGATTTATAGTAAATTATATTATTATGGATATATCGGATGTGGTGTAATTATATAATGGAATTTCTGTGTATGAACTAATTAGTTTGTATTTCCGAGTACAACAATATAGCAGATGGATTGATGAGGTGACTATCTACACATGTGAAAATCCACGCCCTTTGCATAACAAATTAGTCGTCACTAGTGTGCTTCATTATATTGATTAAACAGTAACTCATTATAGATAGATAGATAAGCATTTTCATTCACAAAAAACAATAATTACAATATAAAGATCATATAACAACGGTGGAAATAGTTCCCTCATGGGCACATGCCTGTGGGAGGGGAACGGGCCACTACCATCCAGACGTAAAATAAAATGACAATGTTACCATTATGTAAACAAATAAAAAATAAAAACGTATATAAATAAACTTATGTTTCATAACAATTATTACTTAAATTACAAAATTACAAAGAGACACTTTTATAAACTAAATATCGTAACCCACAGCAAATAAAATAAATAAAAAGTAATAAAAATAATAATAATAAAGAGTACTGTAATCCGCTAAAAAACTACCATTATGGTATTATGGTTTTTATACACTTCAAGTTTCTTGTTTGAAATTTATTTTAGATCTTTTGGTTTTCATTTTAAAATAATTCACATTGAATATTCTAAAAAATAATAATCAAACAACTTACTGAATAAACTTAAAATGAACAATTTATTTTTATATTTTCTAGTAATTTAAAGATTATTTAAACTAGAGGAGTAAATGGAATATGATTTTTTGTAAAAGTAAAACGAATCCTATTCAGTATTTGACGTGGAATATATTTTCAATATACCAAACGTTTAGGGTCTCATTGATGATTTCTAATGTACTTCATGGCAATTTGAACAATTGTAAGTATCACGTGAAAAACCAGGCTTTTACTTCTTATTACATTAAAATAATTTATAAAACAATTCTTTGCCATGAGTGTTAACTTCTTCCAATTATATTTTAAGTATTTAGAACGTGCATTTCTTCTTTGAGTTCTTTATTGGAAATTGTATATAATTTAAGAAATTCTCAAATATTCCAGTAAAATGCTTTATTAGGTGAGGCCTTTCGGCTACAATGTAGTTATCGTCAGAAATCAACATAAAATTCTAATTTGATTTTATTATTAGAATGTTATGTTGATGTCTGACGATGCTTAAATTGTAGGCGAAAGGCCTCACATACATAATAAACCATTGTATTGGAATATATGAGAATTTCTTAAATTATTTATTAGAATGTGTATGATGATATCTCAAAAAATTCATTAATTGCACTAACCTGGAATTTCCCAATATTTCTTTAAAATTTGTGATTATTTGATTCTTTACGTAATTATGATTTTGATTTTTTCAAAATTTGATTTTTTCTTCTATTAAAACATTCATATTTTTAATACATTCACTTTTTGCATTAAGAAAGAGTGATTGTGCAAATTTTAATAATAAGCAAACTTAGCCATTGTAAATGTATAAACTAGTTCACGTTAGGGCTACTATTTTAATAAATTAAATGATAAATATAATAAAGTACCCTTTTATTCATTTTTTATAAAAATATATTACCGGTTTCGGCTCTTAGGCCATCTTCAGATAGTAAATAATATAACCTCAATATTATTTATATTATTTATTAATAAAAAATGTTATATTATTTACTATCTGAAGATGGCTTAAGAGCCGAAACCGGTAATATATTTTTATAAAAAATGAATAAAAGGGTACTTTATTATATTTATCATTTAATTTAATAAGCAAACTGTTGTTTAGGAAGTATTATCATTTGACAAAGCATTTCAAAATTACTTCACGAAGTGGTTTGAAGTAGAAGACTTTTTACAGCAAATATTGTGTTCTAATCATTATAGGAATTAATATATTAGATCAGCTTGTAAAGATCACGACATCGTTTAAGACAAGTACAAGGGCTGTGAGCGAATATCAGTAGGTGATCAAATATTGGCCGAACGAGCTTGAGAAATATTGAGGAAATTAGATAATTTTTTAGGTGATGTATATATGCTATAGTATATTTACTTTCTATTAAAATTTCTAAAATCTGTCCAAGATATATTGAACTATGTATTGACTTCTACCGATGCTGTATAAGGTTATAATTTATATAACCTTATAAATTATATTCTATTTTATATTCTACTGATGAAAAGGTTAAAATTTATATTCTAATGATGAAGTATACTTTATACTATAAATTGTACTTCACTAAGGTAAAGTGTTAAACGTAAAAGGAGTTTGAAATTGATTGTTTGGAGCACACCTGAGGATTGGACAACAATGTTTAGACTTTTGAAAATCTGTTAACATGAATGTTAGGAATGTACGTTGTTTAGGCCATTAACTCTGTTACATGTAACGCTAACTTTCCTCATCCTTTCTTGTGACTAATGATTGTTTACACAGACAATATGTTAAGTACCTGCTCTTTGCATTTCATAAAGTTTATTGCTCCTGCTTTAAGCCTTTAACATGCTCATGCACGTTCTTGTTTGTTTATTTTTGTAGTCAGTATGTAAATTATATCATTATTGGATTGTTATAATTATCTTAGTTTTTTTCTAATTTGGATTGAGTAATGTATAAAATAGAACCAAAAGAATGTCTTCCTCATAAATTATACATACCCACTTAATGTTTAATCTTATGACGTAGTGGCTGATTTATATGTTACTAACCTTAATGGCTTGCATTCTTAAGTTCGATTCTCGTAAAATACTTATATATTAGTATAGAATAGTTTTATATTTTTGGTCTATCAGTATCTTGTTGTAAATAAAAATAAATATATTGTTTATAATTAATTGTATTTAAACCCAAAGCTGTAATGGTATTTTTTTTAAATATCCATTTGAATGGAATGACTTAAATTTTTATTAGGTTACATTATCATATAGAATATTTATATTTTTTATAAAGAATACTATAAATTGAAACATATTTCATGTGATTACTAACAAACATGTGTAGAATCATAAACTAATTTGGTGCGTTTGGCTGAAAATTAATACGTGAATTGTACAGTATTTCAACAAATGATAAAACTATCAAACACGTTATTATTTGAGACGTAATTGGGACACACAAGGTAGGTATCAATGTACGTAAACAATTTAGCTTGCTTTGCACTCACAAAAAACAAACTCTAAAGCGAAAACAAACGTGTCCGATGTTGTATTTGTGAAGCGTGTGGTTGTAATGCATTCGTTTCACTAAACTGTTGGAGACAATTAATATAAATAGTTATAATATTAAATTCAGTGTATATAGACATTATGAGGATTATTATTGTTTAAAGTATCTAGTTATTAGCAATGCGATACCATATTACATGTCTGAGTACAGTGAACTCAAAATTAAATATTAAATTCAGTGTTACTGTATTAGAAATTATGAGGATTATACATGTTTGAAATATCAATTTATTAGCATTGCGATAACATATTACGTCTCTGAGTACAGTGAACTCAAAATTAAATATTAAATGCAGTGTTATTAGAAATTATGAGGATTATTATTGTTAAAAGTATCTAGTTATTAGCAATGCGATAACATATTACGTCTCTGAGTACAGTGAACTCAAAATTAAATATTAAATACAGTGTTATTACAAATTATGAGGATTATTATTGTTTAAAGTATCTAGTTATTAGCAATGCGATAACATATTACGTCTCTGAGTACAGTGAACTCAAAATTAAATATTAAATACAGTGTTATTAGAAATTATGAGGATTATTATTGTTTGAAATATCTAGTTATTAGCAATGCGATAACATATTACGTGTCTGAGTACAGTGAACTCAATATTAAATATTAAATACAGTGTTATTAGAAATTATGAGGATTATTATTGTTTAAAGTATCTAGTTATTAGCATTGCGATAACATATTACGTGTCTGAGTACAGTGAACTCAATATTAAATATTAAATTCAGTGTTAATGTATTAGAAATTATGATGATTATTATTGTTTGAAATAACAATATATTAGCATTGCGATAACATATTACGTGTCTGAGTACAGTGAACTCAATATTAAATATTAAATTCAGTGTTAATGTATTAGAAATTATGATGATTATTATTGTTTGAAATAACAATTTATTAGCATTGCGATAACATATTACTTGTCTGAATACAGTGAACTCAACATTAAATATTAAATTCAGTGTTAATGTATTAGAAATTATGATGATTATTATTGTTTGAAATATCTAGTTATTAGCAATGCGATAACATATTACGTGTCTGAGTACAGTGAACTCAACATTAAATATTAAATTCAGTGTTAATGTATTAGAAATTATGATGATTACTATTGTTTAAAATAACAATTTATTAGCATTGCGATAACATATTACTTGTCTGAATACAGTGAACTCAACATTAAATATTAAATGCAGTGTTAATGTATTAGAAATTATGATGATTATTATTGTTTGAAATATCTAGTTATTAGCATTGCGATAACATATTACGTGTCTGAGTACAGTGAACTCAACATTAAATATTAAATGCAGTGTTATTAAAAATTATGAGGATTATTATTGTTTAAAGTATCTAGTTATTAGCATTGCAATACCATATTACGTGTCTGAGTACAGTGAACTCAATATTAAATATTAAACTCAGTGTAAATGTATTAGAAATTATGATGATTATTATTGTTTGAAATAACAATTTATTAGCATTGCGATAACATATTACTTGTCTGAGTACAGTGAACTCAATATTAAATATTAAATTCAGTGTTACTGTATTACAAATTATGAGGATTATACATGTTTGAAATATCAATTTATTAGCATTGCGATAACATATTACTTGTCTGAGTACAGTAAACTCAAAATTAAATATTAAATTCAGTGTTACTGTATTACAAATTATGAGGATTATACATGTTTGAAATATCAATTTATTAGCATTGCGATAACATATTACGTCTCTGAGTACAGTGAACTCAATATTAAATATTAAATGCAGTGTTAATGTATTAGAAATTATGATGATTACTATTGTTTGAAATAACAATTTATTAGCATTGCGATAACATATTACTTGTCTGAGTACAGTGAACTCAATATTAAATATTAAATTCAGTGTTAATGTATTAGAAATTATGATGATTATTATTGTTTGAAATATCTAGTTATTAGCAATGCGATAACATATTACGTGTCTGAGTACAGTGAACTCAACATTAAATAATAAATTCAGTGTTAATGTATTAGAAATTATGATGATTACTATTGTTTGAAATAACTATTTATTAGAATTGCGATAACATATTACTTGTCTGAATACAGTGAACTCAAAATTAAATATTAAATTCAGTGTTAATGTATTAGAAATTATGATGATTATTATTGTTTGAAATATCAATTTATTAGCATTGCGATAACATATTACGTGTCTGAGTACAGTGAACTCAAAATTAAATATTAAATTCAGTGTTACTGTATTACAAATTATGAGGATTATACATGTTTGAAATATCAATTTATTAGCATTGCGATAACATATTACGTCTCTGAGTACAGTGAACTCAACATTAAATATTAAATGCAGTGTTATTAGAAATTATGAGGATTATTATTGTTTGAAATATCTAGTTATTAGCAATGCGATAACATATTAAGTCTCTGAGTACACTGAACTCAACATTAAATATTAAATGCAGTGTTATTAGAAATTATGAGGATTATTATTGTTTGAAATATCTAGTTATTAGCAATGCGATAACATATTACGTCTCTAAGTACACTGAACTCAACATTAAATTTTAAATGCAGTGTTAATAGAAATTATGAGGATTATTATTGTTTGAAATATCTAGTTATTAGCAATGCGATAACATATTAAGTCTCTGAGTACACTGAACTCAACAATAAATATTAAATGCAGTGTTATTAGAAATTATGAGGATTATTATTGTTTGAAATATCTAGTTATTAGCAATGCGATAACATATTAAGTCTCTGAGTACACTGAACTCAACAATAAATATTAAATGCAGTGTTATTAGAAATTATGAGGATTATTATTGTTTGAAATATCTAGTTATTAGCAATGCGATAACATATTAAGTCTCTGAGTACACTGAACTCAACAATAAATATTAAATGCAGTGTTATTAGAAATTATGAGGATTATTATTGTTTGAAATATCTAGTTATTAGCAATGCGATAACATATTAAGTCTCTGAGTACACTGAACTCAACAATAAATATTAAATGCAGTGTTATTAGAAATTATGAGGATTATTATTGTTTGAAATATCTAGTTATTAGCAATGCGATAACATATTACGTCTCTGAGTACACTGAACTCAACAATAAATATTAAATGCAGTGTTATTAGAAATTATGAGGATTATTATTGTTTGAAATATCTAGTTATTAGCAATGCGATAACATATTACGTCTCTGAGTACACTGAACTCAACATTAAATATTAAATGCAGTGTTATTAGAAATTATGAGGATTATTATTGTTTGAAATATCTAGTTATTAGCAATGCGATAACATATTAAGTCTCTGAGTACACTGAACTCAACAATAAATATTAAATGCAGTGTTATTAGAAATTATGAGGATTATTATTGTTTGAAATATCTAGTTATTAGCAATGCGATAACATATTACGTCTCTGAGTACACTGAACTCAATATTAAATATTAAATGCAGTGTTATTAGAAATTATGAGGATTATTATTGTTTGAAATATCTAGTTATCAGCAATGCGATAACATATTACGTCTCTGAGTACACTGAACTCCATATTAAATATTAAATGCAGTGTTATTAGAAATTATGAGGATTATTATTGTTTGAAATATCTAGTTATTAGCAATGCGATAACATATTAAGTCTCTGAATACACTGAACTCAACATTAAATATTAAATGCAGTGTTATTAGAAATTATGAGGATTATTTTTGTTTGAAATATCTAGTTACTAGCAATTCGATAACATATTACGTCTCTGAGTACACTGAACTCAACATTAAATATTAAATGCAGTGTTATTAGAAATTATGAGGATTATTATTGTTTGAAATATCTAGTTATTAGCATTGCGATAACATATTAAGTCTCTGAGTACACTGAACTCAACATTAAATATTAAAGATGTATTATATTAATTAATGCAGTAAATTGTAAATAACCTATTATTTATAAACTCACTCAGTAACTTCAATTATATAACTTTTACATTTTATTTGATACTTTTTTTGTGTAAGGATTGTCTTTTAATTCACTAGCGATACTATTGCTGTTTAGGCATAGTATTGTTTCATTTCACAAAATTATATTTCTTATTTATACCGGATGTACATTTATGTATCGTATGAGTACTGTTGAAGGAATTCCCAGAGCTCAAACTTCCGGATTGGACATGAAACATTAAGCAAGCTTAGTCTCTAGAGATCGTGCGATGTTCAAGGATGGCAAATTTATTTTGAACCAATTTTAAAATTACTACTTTTTAAAACTAAAATAAATAAGACTGTAAGTATACTATAAAACGGTTGATAATATTAACAAAAACATTTAATATAGTATTTTGCAGACTTTAAAATATGTTACTATTAGTTAGTGCTATGTGGATACTATATATTTTATTCTATAAAAAATATAAATCTTATATGGATATTAGGTGCCACATTTGTTATACGAAATGTATCTTTGTTATACATACTATAGAAACTATAGTTAAAATTACCAATAAAATGGTTTTTGTACAATAAACTAAATTTTGAGGAAGTACTTGTTTAATATTGAAATTGGCCGAGATATATATTATACTACGAATAAAATGGGATAACAGCAATTCATATTGTTTTATGAATATTAATTAAGCTAAATTACATCAAAATTATTAGGTAAATAGCATATATAGTCGGTTATTTTTCATTCTAACAAAATCTTCTGTGAAGTGAGGACAAAGTTGCTCAGTTTATAATAGGTAATTAAATCTTATTCCAATTATTTTAAAACTTGGAAACTATAAATATTAATTTTAATCCTAGATTATTTAATGACATATTGGAGCTTAAATAGGTATTCTAGAATTAAAATATGGCTTATTTATCACATATTGTTACTTTTTACAAATGTTGATTTTAAGTTATTTGAAAAGAGTTATTTGAATTTGGTATTTGTTTGATACATTTTTAAAAAATCTGTTTATTTTAGTATTTTACAAATAAACCATCTATTAAAATCATTTATATTTGAAACAAGTCACAATATTGAAACTGTTTGCTTTTTGTCACTAATGTAAACTGTGCATAAAGCAGTGTTTTTCAACTTACTATTATTATCATTGTACTGGCATATAAACTACATACATTTTTGCTATACAATTGACTATACTCAATTGGAATACTTATGTCAAATTGAGTACCGTAAAAATTGAAGCTAAACGACCAAAAGAGGTACTAGTAAATAGAATATTGAAACAATAAATTGTATAAATTATTCCATTCAACAATTTTGTTCATATAATATTTTGTAAATATTATTCTTGCATGATTAGTTTATTGTTGTTGTTTGATGTTGATCCATGTATGTAATGCAGTTAAACTTTTAATTATAGGATATTTATTTTATTTTAATTTAAGGGTATTGATGTCGTAATGGCATTTGTAATAAGGCATTGATATTATAACTTATATTTTCATTAATAATCCATTTATCATTGAGCATAAAAATAATCACATTATAAAAATTAATTAAAAATAAAACACGTCATTTTTTTATTTTAATAAGTATTTTTGAACTAGTTTCACTTACTATCCGTTTCGCAAAATTAATCTCTTAATTTAAAATTTAGTGCTATCGAAATATAAGTTCATTTATAGTATAGTATTTAGTTTGTATGGTGTTTGTTTGAGAACAACTTGTGCCAATGAGAGAAATTGTGTTATGTTTGTAGAAAGAAGAATATTACATACAGTTTTTAAGTAACACGTCACTGATTGATATGCTTATTAAAAATTATACTTTTCAAAAGAGGGTGTTAAGTTTCGCCATTGTGGCTTCCATTAAAAACTTTGTCACAAGAGGTGTGTACATGAACTGCAGTGGGGTTTTAAAACTTTTACCTCGTTTTCAAAGATTTCTCAACAGGTTAAGTTCATCTTACAAAGTTTCTTACTAAGACTTCTACATGCTACGCTTGGTAACTCATTATGTTATATTGCATTGGACATTTTGAATCCGGTGAAAGATGTTTAGTAAATATGCTATTTTTTTGTACTATTTATAATGATCTTAAATATTCATTTTATCAGGTACATGTTATGGAAACTATTTATATTTGAGTAACAGTTTTGTATTTTAAATATTTTATTTAAAATATTATTTATACTACTTTCATTTTATTTATTTTTTGAAAATGTTAGCAGTTAATGAAAATTTTTTTTTTAAGTTAGTTAATCAAAATTATTTACCATTCAAACTTGAAGTAATTTAAGTCTGGGTTTTAATATCTACTTCTAAATGACGTAATCGTTTAATAGTGGCCAGAATATTCTGTCAACGTTTTAGATAAACAAAATATACTCAATGGAAAATAAGTAGATATAATTTTATTTAAAGTAATTTACCCAAAATTATTCATTCATAAGGAATCCTGGTCCATTACTTATATATTAAGTCATAAACGTAGTTATGTCCTTTGAGTCGGTCGATGGTTCATAAAAGTACAACATATTTTTATCTGTTATAGTTAAAAGCTTTCAGGACATAAGTCTCTCATAAAATCTTTATTTCGAATGATATTACAAGTTTTCAAAATTACAATATATTACAGTGGCAATGTCCTCATGATAAATCCAAATAAAAACTTGTTTGTATGTTTGCAAAATAGATATAGACAGAATATGGAGTGACTACGTAACGCAATTTTGTAGGTAACTAAAGTTGAACCCATTTTAGTGAATGAAGTAGTTTTTGTTTTGTAATAACAAAATCGTATACAACAAAAATATTCGTAACGTATTAAAAATCAGTTAATAATTAAAAATTATCTATAAACTGATATCATAATAAGGCTTACTATTACTATATTGAAATTGTAAATATTTATTCTCTCCTCTATTCATATATTCTTATTGATTCATTTATTTTACAGCTACTCTTCATTAAGATCATATGTTAGAGTAAGATTCAGTTTTCTAATAGTTGAATTAACAATCAGTTAAATCGATAAAAGTGATTAAAATATCACACAAAAACTAATTATTGCCCACAGCATTGCTTACAGATTAATAACAGATATACTTCAGATTCTCTGTGCTGTATATTAAATGACACTGAGAAAGTGTTATGCCTCGTAATCAATAAAGAATATGAACAAATTTAGTCCCCAAAATTATTTAAATTACCACAAATGCGTTACTATACATTTCCAATAATAATTTTTGACACGCTTCTTATTTTCTTATTGGATACCCTAAAGTTTGGATATTAGTTTTAAAAAGCAGGTAAATTTAGTAGACGGAAAATTTACATTAAAATATAATGATTCATTTCTTGTAACTAGATTTTAACTAAATTTTTAATTTTTGTTTGTTTGTAACTTCACATTTACAGGTTGAAAGTTACAATACCGGGAACAACGTAGACTCCAGGTAGCGCTGGCAGTCGGATTGAGTATTAAACATGCAGGAATTCAGTCTCTAAGGGGGAGACCTTTTATCATCCAAATTTATTTTGTTTTGTAGACATCTTAATTTTGGTGCCAGTAAAATGTAGAATAAGATTTAAACAGTTAAATTTAAAATAATGTTATTCTATATTTTTTTCATTTCTTCTCAATAGAAATTCCGAAATATAATGTATGCCTATGATTGTATCTGATTCCGTGTAAGTATAACTAAAAACATGATGTTTACAGTCATTTTTTTATTTAAAGTATTCACTTAGTATCAAAGAGTAATGGCACAATTTCGCTATAATGAAATTAATTTGCTTACATTAAAAATTTCAAAACTGATTCTAAAATACATTAAGGTAATATAATTATATTTTATGGTTGTAATATTTTATACACATTTCTTTGTTACTTATAGTATCAACTAACTAATTATAATTATCTTTCAAACATCGTTATTACATTTATATAAGTTACAAATGTTGAATCCTGTGAAGCAAAACAAATAATACAATTTTATAATACAAATTTAAGTTTGGGTTAGTAAATTTATAACCTGATTGTGTTATTAAAAACACGTTCTTATTTTTTTATGTACGTTTTGTGATCTGTTATCTGGTTTACATATTGAATAATTTATAATTGTTAAAATATGTTTTACAATTTAAAGCCATAATTACCCTTATGCAGATAATTTTATTACAAATTTTTGTTTAAATTTATTAGTTAGGATCATATGTATTAATGAGTTTAACTTACCGAGTGTTTAGTAGTCATTTGTATCTTTAAAATAATAATTTTGACAACTATTTCATGCTTGACCAATTTTTACAACCTAAATATTTTCTTTTTATGTTTTTTAATGTTTTAACTTGTCCATCCATTAGTTGGCATTATAGGTTGGAATGTAAATAATAAAATGAAAATAAAAAATAATAATATATAAAATAAGATAATGTAAATAATAAAATGAAGCGTTAATCTGTAGCCTATAAAGGAATATAAGATATTTTTAAATAAAAAGAGGTAGAAAGAGAGTGATATGAGGGAAAAGGAGAGGGAGACTTATTATATATATATATATATATATATATATATATATATATATATGTATGTTTAATTTGTATTATAAATCATATCATTAAAATAGTTAATGCTATAAAATGATGTTTCTGTTGTACTAATATTGTGTTGAAAGACTAAATTTTGGATTATTTTTTTCTTTATTTAATTTACTTTGCCTTTTTGGGTTATATACATCAAATTTAAATTATATATTTTATTTATACTAGTCTTCCAAAGATGATAGCAAATGTACCAAGTGTCGGATACCGTTGTCACAATGTATTGAATTGCTAACCAATAACGTTCGTATTGAAATCTAATCTAGTATAATATCTAAATATATTATGTACTGACAATTACTGTCTGTTTGGTTATGCGTATATCCTGCTATAAAATACAATTTATCGTTATTAGAGTCAAACTTTGATTTTTAGAAAAGGTGTTATAAAGAAAGAATGTTCAAAACAGTTAAATATTTACAAACAATTATAATGCAATTTCCGATTTCTATAAGTGAAACTACTATAACAAAACATTAGGCAATAGTTTACGTAAGTAACTAAATGATTTCACTAATAAAAAAAACGTAATTACAAAACGAACTAAATAATATGCATAGGTTATATTTATATGAGGAAATAACGATGGGTTAATAGATTACATTGACAAAGCGGTGTTACGCTTTGGTAACACCAATGAATAAGAAATCAAAAGTAGAAAGTTTGACAGTGGAAGACAAGTTTTCATCTTTGTGGCTTTGTTTTCTCTCAAAAACTTTTTCGGAAAACGAGTTTACACAGGCAGTGTCCAATTTTATTTGTTTCCATGGATTTGCTAGGATAAAAACTCCAGATTTTCTTATTGTAAAATTATTTAACAGTATTTCACGTATTCAGTATTTCCAAGTTATATCACAATTTTGAAGATAAAAATAAACAATCTTTGTTAATAAAAGTTCTTATTCAATAAAAGTAAAAAGAAAATATTAAAAAATATTACACATATTGAAAGAAAACAAATTTCGTCATCATGTGATCATTCAGGAAGAAAAAGATTAAATAGACAGCAAGTATCTTGATTATATAACATTTATAGCAAACCAAACATGTTCTAGCAAGACGAGCAAGTTAAGTATTTTATTATATTAAGTTATTTATAGTATACGAACTTTAAAGGATTTAATAGCTATAATAAAGCTATTTATAAATACTTTTTAACACTTAAAACTTGAATCTAATCAATATATAAGAGGCTCACTAAACAAAACAAACAAAAATATGTCTTATATTAGCAAAAAAAACTAATTAATCAATGCCTTATTACAAATGCCATTACGACATCAATACCCTTAAATAAAATGAAATAAATGGCCTATAATTTTAAAGCTAAGTACACTACATACAAGAATTGACACCAAACAACAATAAACTAAACATGCAAGAATATAGATTAAAAAAAAAGATTATATGTACAAATATATTAAAAGGAATAATATACACATTTTAGTATATATTTCAAATCATTGGAATAGTATGTCTCAATTATTCTGTTTCCTCCTACCATTTATGGTCGTTTAACTTCATTTGTGGGGTTCTCAATTTTATATAAGTGTTGAAATTGATAATAGTCAATTGTATGTATGTAGTTCTTAAGCCAGTACAACGATAATAATAGTAAGTTGAAGAACACTGCTTTATGTACAGTTTACATTAGTGACAAAAAGCAAACAGTTTTAATATTGTGACTTGTTTCAAATATAAAGGATTTTAATAAATGGTTTATTTGTAAACTTAATGAAATGAACATATTTGTTAAAAAGTTTATCAAATATATACCAGATTCAATAACTATTTATACCTAAGAATAAATACAATTGTAAAGAGTAACAATATGTGATAAATAATCAATATTTTAATTCTTGAATACCTATTTAAGCTTCAATACGTCATTAAATAATCTGGGATTAACATTAATATTTATAGTTTCCAAGTTTTAAAAATAATTCGAATAAAAGTTGGGTTATTTATACTATAATTAATACTCTTTATATCATAAAAATATTGATAGTTAAAATAAAAATATATTACTGCGCTAAAAATACCTTACACTCGATATAAAAACGCCCTCTCACATTATAATATCTTGAATTATTTTACATATGATGAACATACTTAGAATATTACTTTTTCTTTAACTAACGTATTTTTTAACACAATATCATAAATAATACGAAAAAAAGATACGAGGATTATGTATTAATACATACATTATCCGTTCACTATTGCTGCTGTTAAGCTTTTTACAGTAATAAAATATTGTATAGATTTAACTATAAAATATGAAACAATTATTGAACAGCTAGCTTTAGACAATCAACAAAATTACATCTTAAATCAACACAAAAACTGAAACTTTTTTATAGTTTCTTGATCTCTGATTCTGGATAGATCGTGACATGTTTGTGTCAGTTCTTTAACGGTCATCTCTACATGATGTTTCTTCGGAGTGTTTACTGCCCGGAGGATAGTGATTATGTTTATCATACGTCCTTTGTGTGTGCGTGCTTCTTCAAGAAGGAAGTCGTCTTACCTTAGTATTGGTTCTGTGCTGTTTTACTAAATACCATTGTTAAGGAATGCTACGTAGAAAGGATGTTTGGAATGCAGTTTTCGCTTACGTTCACGTGGTCTTCAGGGGAAAAAACGCGGGAAGGATCCCTGACTGATACTGAATTGATAGACCGTAAATTTATGCCCGATTACCAACCTGAATAGCTTAGCCACAAGAGCAGTCAAGACATATGACCTGGCATGAAGTCATCCAAGACGTTCCCTGCCTTGATCCCCATGGGCCGTCAGAGGTTTAGTTTGAGTTCCCTGCCTGTTTTCACCAGGCCAAGCCCTATATGCCGTGAATAAATGCAGTTATCTTAAGTAAAAAAGTTTATTTTAGGGTAGATTAAGAAAAACTTAAAAACTTTCTTGCTAATTTACTATTATAAACTTCAAATATAGTTACTATTATCATTTTTAACATATAATTTAATTAAACAATCTTTTATAAAAAAAGAATTTAATGCTATTATAGTGTGATTCATAAGGTAGTATAAAATTCAACTCTCTTGTGATCATAACTTTGTTATACAAGAGCAATTTCATCATCACAAACAAGGCTGAGTTTGCAACTAGGTTAACATTGCAATATTCTCAAAATAGCCTTCCCTCCGAGCAAAGCTTCAAATGGTGTAGAAATTACATTATTATATATTTCTATTAAAATGAGTTTGGTTATATTATATTTTGCAAAACATTACGTAAACAAATAACAAATATATGATGATAGGTGTATGTGTAGTCTTAATATAGGTAAGATAATTATATTATGCACTATAAATGAGATTCAAACTCGGTAAATTTGACTTGACTGTTTGCACGAAGAATGCTTTATTTCAGATGTAAAGTATCGTAAAGATTGTAATCCATTCCCAAAATTGACGACCTTATTCACCCTAATATCCTTCGTACTGCTTGTGATTCTACTGCATCTCTGGAGTAAATGTTCTGTAGTTACAGCTTCACTAAACATATTATTTCCTAGCATTAAGTAATATTTTTTTTACAGCTTTCAATAATTATATTATTAAAGAATGGTCTTTGTTATCGTTATAGATTGGATGTTTTCGGCTCGTCTAAATACCATCGCAAATTTGTTAACTTTAAATGTACTGTACAAGTTATGTAGTTCAATTAAATTGAACTGTAATCATATTAGTAGTTATAATCTTCCAAATCATCACTTGAAAATAATTTTTTGACGTCATTTAACAAATAATCACTTAGTATTGTTAATCCTGGTTACTTTAATTAAATTAATTTATGCAAACAAAATATATATATTTTACATATGTAGTTATTAACACAATTATTACAATTAGCACCAACGAAGATAATACTAAACTCTTCACATTGACTCATTAATCTTTAGTTTATTTTATATTTGGCATCATTCTTTATGAACCAATTATTTATTAAATTAAAAAGCAGGCTTTCAGTAGAACATACTTTCAAAGAAGAGTATATAACGTTATTATGATGGTTAAAAAGGTTTTAAAACACACATTTCTTTCGCTGAAAGTGAAAACCCCTCATGAATTAAAAAGTAAAATGGTTAGTACATGCAAATTAACGATTGTTGTTCTTACAAAGCGTTTACATCTGACTTTGTAATTCTGTTATATGGACATTGTTTGACTTATTCCTTTATTTAGTCAATAAAATGTAGCTGCATTAAAAAACGATATTGTGTATATTATGTTACTCAAAATTGTATGCTATGATCATATTTTCAATGACGTTTTAGTTTTTAACTATCCTTATTATGAAGAAAAGTATTATATTTACCTGCCCTCTCATTCTTAAAATTAAGGCTACATTTTTTTTCTGTAACGATTTGCATGGGAATAGAGCTAAAACATAAATTAATAATTAAACGTAATTTTGTATTTAAAATGCATAGTTTTCAAACTATGTAATTTCTTTCTTACTATTTACTAAACCTAGCTTCTTGCCCTTCTTATATTAAAAACTTCGGTTATAAATATTTAGTAACCGTCAATACATTCTTGTAGATCAGATATTACAATGGCTAATTTAGTTATCCTGGTAAAGCAAAGATAATCTAATACTTGTTAATCTTTTAAAACAATTTAGCTATCTTATATTCATAAATCATGTATAATTTTCCTACCCTATTATATATGTAGATTAATATCTCTCCCCGTAAAATGTAAAAGATATTAAAAATGGTTTACAAATAATTAAATAGTTCGTATTTACGTTTTAATTGACACAATTACAGTTTATCACCCTGATACTTCTTATGAGTAACAGCTTTTAATAAAAAAAATAAGAATACTAGCTGTTAGTAATAAAATTTATGTTTCTTACCTGTGTATATTTGTATGGTAAAAACATTTATTGTGGAACGACTTTTTTCATATAACAATAAATACACGTATAAAATACGTTTATTGTCAATAATCAGTAACATAAATATATTCACATTGAACAGTTTTATTTATAGGTAATAGTAAGGAAATTCGTTTATTTTAGTTAAAACTTAAATATGCAGCGAAAATTTGTTTATAAGGGTCATTATTTAAATTGTGGAGGCGGAAGTGGGTGAGGGTAGGTGAAATATAACTTCCGTCCGTGCCAGGGGTTTTGTATTGATCTGTCAAAGTAAGACTGTATTGTAATGCATGACTGGCAAAAAGTAACTACGGAAACAATAAAGTCCATTTATAGGTGAAATATTATAACAGCTCTAGCTGTGTGAACTGATATATGATTCTACAGTAATCCTTACAGGGTAAATATTTTTATCACAATCGTTATATTAGTGCAAATGAAAAAATCATCTCAGAATATGATAATAATTTCATATACACTGGCTATCACGTGAGTAAATATTTGTATAGTTAACTATTGAAGGAGAGGGAATAAGGATTAACTGACTGAAGCTCAATGGAAGGTTAGGGGCGTTAGTAATTGTTGTAAGAAGTTGTATTTGAAAAATAAAGTGATTGTAGAGTAAAAAAATCAATTGATGATTACAAATGCTATGTTATATGAAGATAAAAACACATTCTGCCCTTAATTATATTAAAATTCAATATTATACCCATTTTTAACCATATATATTAAGGTAATGAATGAATGTTTGTGGTGTTTCTTTAAAATTTAGTACAAAACCAAAATTGTAATTAAGAATAAAGTTTTGGAGAGGATGAAACTAAAATACTATAATTGAAGAAAATAAAACCAATCGCTAACCATAAATAATATTTTATTACATAACACAACAAATGTATTTTAAAGTAATTTGTAAATCTTTAGATCATTAAACTTTACTAAATTCAAATACTAGAAAAATAATTAAGTAAAAGTAGGCCTCTTGTTAATCAAATTTAAGAATTAATTAATTAATTGGTCGGTAGCGTAGTTGGTTCAATCCCAGCTTCATGTGCTAAAGGTTCTCAGTTCGATCCCAATCAGAGTCAATACATTTTGAGAAGGATCAGGTGATTATCACCGGCTGTTCATTTGTCATTGGGCTATTAATTAATTACACTTTCTAAGGAATAGTCGGCCTTAGTTTTTAACAATGACTACATTCGCTCATCTACACTATCACACTCATTCGAAATCCATATTCGCCCATATCTTGACGATCGGCGTCTTATGAATGAATAAATAAAGAACACATTCTGTATTAAAAATCACAATTTAATTCAATTAGTATGCATTGTTATTTTACAGTTTATTTTTCTATCAACGTATTTTTTCTAGCCTCATATCATTATAACAAAATCAATATCAGTAAAGGCACGATATCGTAAACATTTTCTTAATTTTTTATTAGAAAAAATTAAAATTTGGCTGTTTAATTAGTATTTTTGTTTTGAGAATCGTAATACTAGCTATGACAATAAGTAATAAAAGTAAATAAGGTATCATATAATTATGCTTTTTTGTAAAAGAATATTAAACAATAGTATAATTTTGTGTCTAAAAATAACGTTTAAGAGCCCCTTATAGCATTTAAGTGTAGTTAAGTGGGTGGCCTTTTAAAGTAAAGATAATTTTTCTTTTTTGTTTAAAGAATTTAAGTTAATCTAAGGGCAGTTACTATTTTTTTATATACATAAATTGCTCAATTTGAAGCTTTTTCCTAGCCAGTTTATTTTATAATTTTTCCAAGATATTGACACAGATCAGGTTAATATTCTTAGAGGATATTTAAGACTGGTTGTTTATTTGTTTAGTTTTGCTTTAGTTTAACTTTAGAAATCTACATTTTGCTATTTCTATAATGTTCTATAATGTTTTTTAATTAATAATTGATTATAAAATAAAATATTAATAATTTTTATGGAGATGACCTAAGACTTTACGATATGTTTGCAAGAAAATTTTAAAAATCTATAAAATAAGTTTTAATACTCGATATATCTACTTTAGGGAAATTATTTACATATTTTTACGAAATGTATCTACTCGATTAAAATATATTAAACTCGTAGTTTAATGTTTATTTATGACAAACGTTTTTAATTAGATCTACATTATTTTAAGAGACCTTTACAGTCAAAATAATTACAATCCTTTATAAGTAATTCAATTATTTTCAAACCATATCTTTGGTTGTAATCTTTTGTTGTTTTAAGATTTTATCTCAACATTTTACTATATTATTTATGTTTTCTTTTAGTTTTTCTAATCAGCACTTATGAGTTTCTTTCCTTATCGTTTAAAAGCTAATTTTTGTCTCTTCAGTTCTAAAAAAGTACTAATACTTTAATACACCAAACCTATTTTATATTTCAAAAATATATTGTTTGTGACATATTGTGATATACTTATTTTAACGTGATTATTTCAAGAAATATTTTTTTTTTTACTTCTATTATTTAAGCTTTGATATTTATTGTATTGAATTAATTCGGAAATCTTAGTTTATAATTTTTTCTGTTTGCATAAATTTTAACTCTTTTTTGAGTCGTTTATGAACAATTTATGTGTTTTGAAGACCACGTCATTAATAAATGACTGGTTTGAGTAAAAAAATTATTTACTTAGGCATTTTAATTTAATGCCTAATTATACTTTAATAATAAAAAATGGGTACAATGGTAAATTATGTGCTTTTTAGCCATCATCTGAGATAGTTTAAATTTAAGGTTCAATTAGCATGATTAATGTATGTGTACAATAGTGCTAGCATGATTAGTGTACAATAGTGAATGCACTACAATGTACACTACAATTAATGTGTACAAAATATACACTATTGTATACATTAATGTACACTAATGTCTACAGTTCCTTACTTAGACCATTAATAATAGCTTATATTGGCTACCCAAGTATCTAACGGTTACTGTAGTGTCCGAACCACAAAGTTTCGGTATAATAGTTGACGAACTGTCAAGCCTATTATTCCGTTCTTCCCTTATAATAACAAGTAAACCCTGTTAACCACGCAACATCGACTCTCTAGTTGTATCTGGTGAATTCCATGTCGATAGCAATAATTGAGCGGACCCCGTGTTGGGGGACGGGATAGAGTCAATCGCCTACAACACCCGCAGGGAACTAGGTTACATCACTACGTCACATAACCAATTATGAAAGTAGAATGGTACAATGTAAACATAAGTAAATACTAATATTTACTTTGTAGCTATGATATTAATGATTAGTTAAATTTATTTTTATATAATTAATAAAATATTTAAAAAACTAAATTTGAGATCCAATTACGTAAACATAATCTTTATTTATTACAATACTATAAAATACCTCGTTTAAATTTGATAGTTAAAAAACAAAATTACCTGTTTTTGCTCCAGAAATTGTCAAATTAGTTGCATAACAACATTTAATATTCCTCGCCAATCACTTAGGCGGGCTTCATTTATGTCAAACAGTTGTTTCAGCATTTGTGTGCATGGAAAATAGTCTTTCAAAGGAGAACAATAGATTTAGTTTCTGGTGAAACAATTTAACACTTTACATTTACCTTTATCAATGAAATGTTATTGTCTTTGATAAACAATAATTGAAGTTTACCGCATTAAGACATACATTTTTTTTTTAAGGAGAGGCCGATCTCCTTCTTAACCTTACTCTGCCCATTACTCATAGACTATTGATCTGTGCAAGGAACTTATTCAGACTGAATAAGGGGGCAAACCAGTATAGTAAACGATGAATATTACTGTACTGAAAAGTCTAGTCCGGTTTCGAACCAGCAGCACTATCTCTAATCCAAGCTTAAAGTCCTGACGCCTTAGACCACTCGGCCACTGGCTCGTCATATAAAAAATGTTAACAAATTTTTAAGTATTTCATTAAATAGTTATTGAAACTATTTATCATAATAACTATATACAGTAGATCATGGACACCATACTTAGCCAATATATATTTTCCGCTGTGGGACGATGGTGAAATAAATGGTCATTTTCTTAAAATAATAACTTATCATTAATTCGTAAACACCCATTACATAATCTATGTACAGAGTTATGCTTTAATAAAGTATTACATTGAAGAGATTCTGCCAGAAGATCCACTCACAAAAAGAAAGAAGACTTGACAACATAACTTATATAAAATAATATTGTTTTATTCAGAACATTCTTAGAAAACTTGAGAGGGCTTTTAAAAATTAACAAGTATCATAATATTTTACAATGTTGTTGGGATAAAATAGTAACTAAAATATTTTAATAATGATTTATTCATTATTCAAATTATTATTAAATTATTATTACTTATTATTAAAGTAGTTTTAAATAATTGTTATTAATTTAAAAGTGGCATTTTTACTATATTCATAAATCATATAGGAATAAAATAAGATTTAACAAATTGAATGTTTGACAGTTGAGAACGAGTTTTAAGTTTCGGGATTGATTGCATTCAGCAGCTTTGTCACAAGTGGTAGGCACACAAATGGAACTTTGATTATTTGCCTCAACAAGTACTGAAGGATTATTACTTCGTCAAGGAACATCCTGATGAATTTAGATGCTATTTTTGACAAATAGACATTTGTTTAATCTATATATAGCATAAAAAACATCAAACAATTAAATAGTTAATTAAAATATTGTTTTAATATGATATGAAAAAATTTATTATTTCATAAAATAAACGTATTTAACATTTATACCTTAGGCAAGATCACTGGTTAGTGGTTAGTACAGACTAGAATTATTTCCTTTAATCTCTTGGGTAATGTAGGGCTGCAACAAAAAACTTCCACCAGACACGGTTGTGAGTCATTTGCTTGATCTCTCCCCAGTTTTTCTTGCCTTCTCTTTTTATTTCCTTTTCTACAGTTCTCCTCCACATAACTCTGGATATTCCACGTCTTCTTTTTCCTTGTGGGTTCCAATCACGGGCTTGTCTACTGATGTTATCTTGTGCTCTTCGGAGAGTGTGTCCAATCCAGGGAATGTTTCTCGTCTTGATCATCACTGCTACTGGATCTTGCCCATAACTCTTCATTTCTGATAGTTTCTGGCCAGAATCTTCAGAATTATTCTGAGCCAGTTGTTAATAAATGTCTGCTGTTTGTGAGTTACAGACTCAGTGATCTTCCAGGACTAGCAGGCATACAACAGCACAGATTTGACGTTGCTCTCAAATATTCTTAACTTTGTTTTACTTCATAGTCCATGAGATTTCCATATTGGTCCAAGTTTGTCTGTCTTATGCTTTCTTTTGCATTCTCGTCTGTCCCATCTATTTTGGAAAACACAGCCAAGATAGCAGGACTTCTTAACTTAGTACGGACAGTTGTAACATAGAATATTGTTAATGCCATAAATAAGTATTAAAGCGTATCAAATATTATTTACTTCATATAGTTTCACTCAAAAAAAATTAATTAAATTTTACATAAGTACGAGCTTTTTAGTACTTTTTTTAGTACTATTGATAGTTGAAATAAAAATTCAATTGTCTTTCACAGGTTAGTTACTAAGACTGTTTAAAAGTTAAGAGACATTTTTGGGTTTAGAAGTAATTTAAGGGCGTTTTTTTATATTTTTTATTTCTTTACTTTTATTATAAATTTTATAACAATAATTATTTAAATTAAATTAAATCATTTAAGTTATTTAAAAACAATAGTACACTCGAAGTAATGTGCAAGAATTATAAATAAATAGACTACTGTAAAGTGGACTGAAAAAAACATCACTGACATCCCTCAAATAAAGAAAGGATATTTAATGTATTGTTGGTTATGGTTTTTTCATAAAGGTTTTAAAAATTAGGTTTCAAAATTCAATCAGTTTTTCAATATTGGTGGGATTTATAAAATATGTTATTTAAGATGTTGCTTTATTATTTAAAGTTTATTTTGTTTATTTTTATTTACTATTAAAATATTTTAAATTACAAAATATGTACAGTAAAAGAGTTTCCTCAGTCAATTGCCACTAAATTTTTACCTAGTAACAAACATGTCCGGGATAATTTATGCAAATTGGAGTGGTGTCTGGTTATACACTGTCTAGGCTGGTCATTAAACTTGCAGTAGTTTAGTATCTGTGGTGGACCTCATTTCACTTAGTAATATCCGTTTCCTGTACAAATAAACTACTGTGAAGTGGACTGAAAAAAACATCACTGACATTCTTCAAGTAAAGAAAGGATATTTAATTTATTGTTAGGTATGGTTTTGTCATAAAGTTTTCAAAATTAGGTTACAAAATTCAATTAGTTTTTAAATAGTGGTAGGATTTAGAAAATATGTTGTTTAAGATGTTGCTTTATTATTTAAAGTTTATTTTGTTTATAACGTAATTTTTTATCTTGTCATGCGCTGGCCGAGTGATATGTTACTTACCTCAATAGGTTAAATTCTGAAGTTCGAATAACGAAAAATACTTTAATATAAAAATATTAAATATTTTCATAATGCATTGTATTTAATTGTAATTTTATTTAAATTTATTCTTTTTATATTGTATTATTATTTAAAGTAGCCATATAAATAAAAAAAAAAAAAACTCACCTTTATATTAGGTTAAACTATCGTGTAAAATATTAGTATTTTAGAACACAAATATTATAAATTCAATCTTAAATAGGTATACTTTTGTATGAAAGCAAATACATAAGTTATATATTATTCCAACAAATGATAAAACACTTTTTTGATAGAAGCAAACACATTTGACCAAATAAATAAGACATAATTGGTACAAACAAGGCACCAATTTACGTAGTTCACTTTGAACTCAAAGGAAAATAAACTCTAAAACATAAATAAATTTGCCAGAAAGTTTGTTAGTGAAGCATGTGGTTGTTATGCATTTGTTTTACTAAACTACGGAAGATAATTTGCATAACTAGTTATATTTTGTAAAATATTAATTTCAGTGTTTATATAAGTTAGGACTACAATTGTTTGCAGCTGCATAGTTATTAGGAATTTGATATGACACTACTTCTCTCAGTGCATCCAGCTAAATTAAAATATTATGAATATATTTTATTAATTTATATTTTAAGTTTTAAGTAAACCATTTTAAATTACCTTAGTAACTTAAATGTGTATACCACCTAATACAATAATTTAAACTGTTTATTTCATGTTTTGTTCTGACATTTGTATAGACTGGTGATACTATTATTGTTTAGGTGTATTAATTTATTTTCCTTTAACAGAATTATATTTTATATTCATACTTTATACATATGTATATTATTGTATCGTTGATTACTGTCGAAGGAATTACCGGAGCTCAAACTTCCGGATTGGACATAAAACATTAAACAAGCTTAGTCTCTAGAGAACCGTGTGATGTTCAAGGATGGCAAATTTAATTTTAACGTAACATTTCAAGTACTATTTTTAAAAACCAAAAGAAACAAGACTATTAGTACGTTATAAAAACCTTTGGTAATAGTAATATAAAATGTTACTATAATATTCTAGAAACTGTTTAGTATGTTACCATTGCTCATTCAACAAGTGAAATTCTTATGTATGTATTTAAAACGAAACATTTGCTACACAAACTTCTTGTTCTACACACTACATGAAATAAAATAACAAATACTAAGGAATGAAACTTTGATCAATAAACAGCACATTATTAAGTATATGTTTTATATTTACTTCGACTGCATAAATATAGAAGAAACCACTACATATTAAAATATATTAACCTAAAACATATTTAAATAATATCGTAAATAAATTTTATTACATATTGGATAGCAAAGTCCACTTATATTGTACTTGAACGAAAATAACTATAAGATAGGAAAAAGAATAATTATAGCTGTACCGTACGCTAAGTTAGTAAGTACACTTAAAGACGACAGGAGTTTGTTATACCTGTCAAGTGATGTATTTGTTTTATAAACACTTAAAAAGCATTGGAAATCACTTATTATTATCTATGAATAATTAACTGATTGGTCTTAAATAGCTATTATATTAATATAAAATGTATCATAAACTTTTAAAAGTTATTGATTTATAATGGAATAGAGAAATAATCATTTTAATAACATTCTAAATTCAATATAACTCTCAAATTTGAACTTACTAATACTGTTACTTATTTTAGTTACTATCCTTTTAACTAACTTAATAGTTTACTTAAAAATGTAGTGCTACTTAAGTATAAGTTTAATTTTACTATATTAAATAATTTCTATGATTTGATTTATAAACATAATAGTTTAAGAAAAAACTTAATTAACGTAAGAAAACATTTATATCGTTATTTGGTTGCAATTACAATTAGCCATATGTTTGGTACGTAATATTTATTCATTATATTTTCATGGTTTACTAAAGTTACAAATGAGAATTGACATTTTTGCCTTAAACGTCAAGTTAATTAATATGACAATTATAGATAAGATTGTCCATTAGGATATAGAAGGTATACCTTATGGACAATATGTTAATATAATCTTATTTTAAAATGATTTACCAAAATTCATCCACAACGAATCCTGGTCTATTATTTATATATTAACTTATAAGCTTATTTAGTGTGCGTTGAGATGGTAGATGGTTCATAAAAATCAAATATGTGTTTTTCTGTAATGGATGAAAGCTATTAAGATACGTGTCTATCAGAAAATATTTATTTTGACTGAAACTACATGTTTTAAAACTAAAAATATTGTAAGTTCTACAGTTCTGACGTTATATCGAATTAAAAACTTGTATGTATCTCTCCAGAATTTTTAAGACAGAATTCTATATAACATATAACGAAATTTTTTGAAAGTTAATTTAAACCTATTATACTTGATCAACTATTTTATCTTTTTAAATAATAAAAGCTTACACAAAGGGAATAATCCTGATACATTAAAATAATTTAGTAAATTATTTATAAACTTATGTATCATAAAAAGCGTACTATGACATATAAGAGTATTTTGTATGATTATTACTATAATAGAACTATAAATATTTTCTTTTTCATTCCATATTTGGATAATACTATTAGTATAATAATTATACAGATACTATTACTTAATCAAATGCGTTGGAGTATGAGTTTGTTTGACAATAGCTGAATTTGCAATTAGTTAAAACAAGAAAAACTATTGGGATAACACACTAAAAACTATTTATTGAAGACAGTAGTGCGTATAGTTTAAGAACAGAATATACTTAAGATTCTCTGTGTTTTATATTAAAATATATTGAGAAAGAGATATGCTCACTACTCAATTACGAAGCTGAACAAATTAATCTACAATTTTTAATCCAACCGAATTTATAA
>JAQJVL010004297.1:0-15000 GCA_035578905.1 Stictocephala bisonia | reverse complement strand
CTATATGATGGATTGCTTTGCGTTTACATGTCCCTAAACCTACAACGAGTCTCAACATTGTGATAACACATGCAGATAATTGTACTAGTGGGCTAATTGTTTAATTTACTTTATTAAACAAACCTTTTTTACAGTTAAACAAATATACACTAAATTAAAATAACTATTAACACCTACGAACTAATTACTTGTAAAGACAAAACTTACGTTTAAAAAAATAATGAATATTTTTGTTACAGAATACTTATAGATTCTTATTCGTTTACCACAAATACTCGTTTTATTATTTGTAAATTATTCCAAATAGATTTATCCTAATTTATGCCATAATTATGATACACCAGTCATGTTATTCCAAATAAAAAATAATGCCATGTCCTGACATAAAAATTGGTCGGTAGCGTAGTTGGTTCAATCCCAGCTTCATGTGCTAAAGGTTCTCAGTTCGATCCCAATCAGAGTCAATACATTTTGAGAAGGACCGGCTGTTCATTTGTCATTGGGCTATTAATTAATGACACTTTCTAAGGAATAGTCGGCCTTAGTTTGTAACAATGACTACATTCGCTCATATACACTCATCACACTCATTCGAAATCCATATTCGCCCATATCTTGACGATCGGCGTCTTATGTATAAATAAATAAAAATAAATAAAATAAATAAATAAAGCTAAATCCAATCTATCAAGCCATTTATGACCTGCCTCACTGATTTTATTTATGTTAGCTAATCTTTAATAAAATAATACAAGTGGGAATCCATAAGTATCTAATCTATTGTGGGATGAACTACCATATTCACATGGCTGAACTAGTGTCAATCTCCATTTATCTTCCCACCAGGTACATCTACACACTCCAGTTCGGAAGCGATTGAACAACGTCCATTTCCTATGAGGAATGCTCATTTTACCTACAGGTGTTGACGGATCGTAAATAAGGAACTTATTTCGTCCATAAAAACTGTTCCATGCTATAGCCTAGCTAGTTTGCCCGAATGATGATGATGTTTAGGTAATTGGTCGGTAGCGTAGTTGGTTCAATCCCTTCATGTGCTAAAGGTTCTCAGTTCGATCCCAATCAGAGTCAATACATTTTGAGAAGGATCAGCTGATAATCACCGGCTGTTCATTTGTCATTGGGCTATTAATTAATGACACTTTCTAAGGAATAGTTGGCCTTAGTTTGTAACAATGACTACATTCGCTCATCTACACTCATCACACTCATTCGAGGTCTATATTTGCCCATATCTTGACGATCAGCGTCTTATGAATAAATAAATAAAAAATAAATAAAAATTCATTCTATGTTTGTGGGTGCTTTATCGTGGAAAGGAGTCGATTTTTCATAATTGTCTGTGCTATTTCACAGGATAACATTGTTGAGACAATTCTCTAAAGCAAGGATGCGTTGAACGCAATTCTTGTTAATGTTCTCAGGATTCTACGGTATATACGCTAGGGGATGCCTTACTGACACTAAATAAAGTATCTTAGCCCAAAGAGCAGTCAAGACGTGGGGCTAAGCATGAAGTCACCCTGATGGTTCCGGGCAGCATCTCCGTTGGCCGTATAAGGTTTAGTGGGTATTTCTACAGGCCGAGTCTCACAGGCTTTGAATAAATGTATTTTGAATATGTATAGTTCATAATAATTTAAAGACTTTCTTGCCTAATGCCTAATAATAATAACTACTAAAACTAAGAATTTTCGTAGCTATTATTATTTTATTATTAAATAGTTTTTTTTAGAACTAATTAAAATTCAAAACTAAAATGTTAATAACATTCAGATTAAATTCATCAAGTTATAATGCCACACTCATATGGTTCTAAGTCTGTGATACAGGGCCAATTTCATCACAACAAACTAGGCTGAGAGCACTACTCACTAATGTACACTAAAAGCACATCACATAACTTAGGGCTTATGAAGTCTACTTGGGCTAATGTACTGGAAACATACACAACACATATTTCATACACATGTGTAGTTAGTAAAACAACGGAGCTTGTATATTTGTTTGTAAACAACTTATGTTTTAAATTTTGATTAAATAAACGATTTATATTAGGTATTTATAGCACCAATATGAAATCCGCAGTATGATAAAAATGGTTCTTGATATCTCTAATTAAAAAATATAATGTTGTAAATCCGCCGATAAATTTACAACACTTTTAAGCTAACAGCCTTTACTATATGAAATTAGACAATAAATTTAGCACAAAATTTATAAGAACATGTTTGATTATGGCATTAGTGTCAATGTCCTCTTAACAAAATGATACATAATAACTATTACTACAAATATTAGAATACATTTTGTTATTATGTTGCAGGGGGCTGTTTGAAAAAATCTATTTTACTTTCTAATTACCTTAAATAACAAAATATATTTAGAGTAGTTTTAGGTTTAAGATACTTTTAGAAAAAACTATATTCGTAAGAATATAACGTCATCGTGAATTTCTATTCTAGGCAGTAGTCCAGTGGAAAACTGTAGTGTACTGCAAGTATTTACAGAATAAACATAATGGAGTAAAATACGTTTTTAAAAACTCCACTAATATCAGCCTTACATTAAAAATTAGGGTATTGAATTATTTTTGGTAAAATGAAGTAAAATTTATTATATATTCTTAAAATAGACGAACCTAGTAGTTTTCAAGATATTTTTTAAAAAAGTGCTAAGCGACAGCAATTTTTAAATGGCTTAAGCTAACTCATTAGCTATTTTTAGACTGTTTTTTTATTTTATTTATTTATTTTTTTTGTTAATTAAAAGAACTAAACATTTTCAAATTGATCGTATAAAGTGTTCTGGTGTTATTACTACTGTTTTGTAAAAAACACAGACAGATGGACTCTAAACGGAGCAGAATTTTAATAAAATTTTGACGTTTATTTTCTGCTCTAAATTAGGTTTAGAATCCGAATATATATAAAGCCAGAACAGCTTTTGAAGTTATACTTCTTTGCGCCCGTTAGACACTTTGGGATGGGATATTGGTCGAGAAACCGCGTCACGCTGAAAAGTAAGAACAAATTTTTAAGAACTATCGATTCATCGATTGTTAATCGAAGAAATTTAATCGAACAAATTACTGATAATGATAATATAGGTGTATAATATAATAATGAAGTCACGTATAATATATTGAAGATAAATATATTGAATAATAGTGAAAAATGTCTTATATTTCATTTATATATCCTGTCTGTTTTTGTGCGTGAGTGGGTGTATGAGAATGGCCAAAGAAGTATAACTTCCACCGTGTGGTCCGACGCACACCCAATTTTTTTTTTTTTTATTTATATAAACACGAATTTGGATTTCTCTCCAACTAAAATTTTATAATATAATAAGTTTGAAATAAGACCGTTTGGCTTCCCTCGGGTGTAGCACCCCAACGGCTGGTTGGGAAAAATCAGAGTCGAGAATTATAATTATAGTGCATTCAATTCTCTACAATTTGAATGCTGACAAATATGTCGTAAAAGTGATAATTAACTAGATAAATAATTTATTATACTTAAGGTTTTTGTATTTAGTTCAAAGGATAAGGATCATACGATAAAAATTATAACTAAAGTTGTAGATTTATGAATCTAAAACAGCTCTAGTCCCAACAACCATTTAAAAAAAAAACATTATAACTACAGAGATATTGAAAAAAAATATTTTTCTTGAATCCGAAATAGCAGCCAGCGCAGCAGTTGAATTCAATCGTCATTTTAAATTTACAATACTAATGCCCCTCCTACACATATCTGCAATATAATTTAAACTGCAGTGGACTACAGGTGTAACACTGTTCGTTTGAGCAAACTGGTATATAAACAACCACGTACGTTTATCTAATTTATGAACAAAATTGACTACATGATTTTATCAATCCACCTACGCAGTTGAAAGGTAGAGTAAGACTGCCTAAGTTTGCACAAAATTCGAAAATGAGGGAAACACTTTCCCGCGCTAATTTTTACTGTTGTTTTATTCAAAGTGAAATAAATGTATTGTGTTTTACGTTAAAAGAGCATTCTACGTTTCATTTCAAAATATGCTATTGTGGTATATTAAAGACATTTTTTTAGATTCATCTAACACTAGTTTCCTTTAAGTTATTAAAAGGTGTATCTTACAATATTAAATGGCCTACCCTCTGAAAAGGTTTAGAATTTTGTATATATTACGTTGTTATTGATTATTATACACAATTAAACAATATTTTATCCTATATTAACGCGGGATCACTCGCACCATTAGGGCGCTCCTAACTTTTGACGTGCTCTAACTATTCAAAGTATATATTAAATATACGAATAGGAATGAAAATAAATAAATCGTTAACACAATATAAATCACACAACATAATGTTTTATTGTAATTTTGAACTTAAATGTATTAATTTACAAACGCCGAACTGACAGTTCCACGACCACTCGTGGAACGTTCACGCAGTTAGGAGATCTCTAACAAAGCGGAGTCACGCCACTTCTCCCTCCACTACTACCCCTTCCAAGCACAATAATATTCCCCAACTACTCAGGCAGGTGGTAGAATACTAAAGAAATCATTCTTAAATGCTGAAGCACATACAATCTTGATTTAAAACATTTTCTTCAGAGAAAATAAATAATTTAGATTCAATCTAATAGCGCGAGTGATCGCGGGTTAAATATACGTTGATAATACGGAGAACCTCCCTTAAATGAATAAACACACTTATATAGCTAATGTAAATGTTTGAATCGTATATATTAACATGCATAATAACTAATGACGATAAGAAAATATTTACTGTAATAATGGGTGTTGTTATTACAGTACTGTAATAATGGGTGTTGTAATAATATAGTTATACAAAATATCGTTTAACTATATTTTGTATAAACGATAGTTAAATTATCAAAGTTGACTTGACTGTTTACATTTAAGACAGTTTAAATATAGAATCTCGTGAGATTGTAACCCATTTCTGAAATTGACGACCTTATTCACCATAATAGCCTTCTTACTGCTTGTGATTCGACTGCATATCTTGGGTAAATGGTTTGTATTTGCAGCCTCATTGAACATATTATTTTCTAGCATTAAGTAATGTTTTGTTTACAGCATTTTAAATTCATATTATTAAAGCATGCTTTAGTAGTTTTTATTATAATTAATTATTTCGGTTAACAAAACGTTATCACAGGTCGGATAATAGTTTTAAATATAGCAGTAGTGATTTAACTACTTAAATTGTAAACAATTATAATACATTTAGCGATTATAATATTTATAATCACTATAATACAACTATTTTTTAAGAATTATACAAAAATAATAATTCAATATTATTGATCCTAATTATTTATTAAGCTTCAACAACTTTCTTAAAGATGTACTTACATACTTATATTAATACAAATTTTACAGTTGAAACCAATGAACATGATACTAAACTCTCTATACTGAATTGTTATACTATCAAATATGTTATATGCGATAGTATTATTTATGCATTAACCATTTTTTAAATTCATTAATAGGAGTTTATTAGAATAACCTTTCAAAGAAGGCATATACATAGTTATTAGGTGTTATATTACGTTTCAAAACACACATTGTTTTTTCGCTTAAAGTGACATACCCTTACGAATTACAAAGGAAAATGGTTTGTACATGCAAACTTGCTGTTGCGTAAACGTAGCTGGCACAAATATAATCAGTGAGGAAGGTCATAAATGGCTTGATGAACTGGATTGTGTATGGGCGGGTGGGTGGGTCAATACACTGTTTGTGTATGGGCGAGTGGGTGGGTCAATAACACTGTTTGTGTATGGGAGGGCGGGTGGGTCAATACCACTGTTTGTGTATATCTAATTGTAAGACCCAATGCTTAAGGCCCTTATTTTAAGTATGTTTTGATTACACGTACTCGAAGACATAGTAGTACATAGTAGACAAGAGTTACGCACTCGAAAACTGTTCAGATTAGTTCGGAGGTTATCAGCTGATTATTAGTACGAAACTGACTTGTTTTAGTATTACTGTAGCCCGTCAATATCACTGTACGTGTATGGGCGGGCGGGTGTTTAAATACCACTGTACGTGTTTAGGCGGGCGGGTGGGTCATGCCAATGTATTATCAATATCACTGTACGTGGACGGGTGGGTCAATACCTCTGTACGTGTATGGGTGGGTGTGTGGGTCATTACCTCTGTACGTGTATGGGTGGACGGGTGAGTCAATATCACTGTACGTGTATGGGTGGGCGGGTGGGTCAATACCACTTTTATTTGTTTTCAATTTGTTATTTATTTATTTTTAACTTTGATTAAAGTGTAATAACTTTTGGACTTTTTGTCCAACTATAAAACTCAGCTTCAACGTAATTTTAAATTAAAAAAATAATAATAATGGTAGCTGCCAAAAAACCCATACGATATATATTATATATATATATATATATATATATATATATATATATATATATATATATATATATATATATACTGATTATTGTTTTTACAAAGCGTTTATATTTGACTCTGTAAATGTGTTACATGAAATATATTTATTTACTCTTGCTTTAAGTCAATGACAAACAGCTGCATTCAAGAACAATATCATGTATTTTATACGTTAACCTAAATCGTATGCTATTATAATATTTTTAATAGCTTTTGGTTTTTTATACTCGTTATAATGGTCGCTATTTTGAAAAAAAAAATTATATCTACATGTCTTCTCATTCTTACAAAATAAGACTTTAGACTTTTTGCTGTACATATTTGAATGAGAATGGAGCAAAAACATAAATTAATAATTAAATGTAACAACGATTAAGAAATGTTGTAAACTAAGTGATTTGTATCTTATTATTTACTAAAATATGTTTCATGCTACACTTAGATCGAAAACGTTGGTTAAAAATATTTAGTCGCTGCCCATATATTCTTGCAGACTATGTAACAACGGGTGTGTTAGATGTCCAGTTAATCAAAGTCAACCTAATAATTGTTTAAGTGTAAATTATATCTATTTATTTTACATTCACAGGTTAAAATATAATTATATTAACCTTTCACATACGTAGAAGAATAACTCTCCCTGTAAACGTTATTAACAATCGTTTGGATATAATTTTATAATGTGTATTTTATAATGTTTTAAAAATACATGGTTTAACCGCGTAAACTGTCCTATAAGTGAAAGCCTTCTAAAATAAAATATTAATGTTGCTAGCTGTTGATAATATAATATATATTTTACCTGTATATATTTTTATAGTTAAAATGGTAGCATGAGAAAGATATTTTTTATTTAACAAAAACACGTAAAAATGCAGTTTTTTATCAACAACAAGTCTCCTTAATATATGCACATGACAACTTTTACTTAAAGGTGCACATTTATTTTCACTCAAACTTAAATATGCAGTATACATTTTCATCATAAGGGTCAATATTTAAATGGTCAATAGAGTGGGATCGGAAGTGGGTGAAGGTGGGTGAAATATAGCTTCCGTCCGTGCCAGGGGTTTTGTATTGATCTGTCACAGTAAGACTGTATTTTAATGCAAAACTGGCAAGAGTAACTAATGAATTATTAAAATCCATTTATAGGTGAAATGTGGACTGACATATGATTCCATAGTATCTCTTACTACGGAGTAACTATGTGGTAAAACTATTTACCACAGTAATTTTATTAGTATAAATGAAATAAAAGGCTATGAATATGATACGGTATATATTATATTCAGATAATTCTTTTCTCATTGTATTCAGGCAATACAATAATATAAAATCGTTTACGCTTTTAATTACCAACATATGCTGATATAATGTATAGTATAAAAAAGGTTGAAATAACAATATATTGAACTATTGACAAACACAATATAAGTATTGATACATATCACAGTTTTTAAGAGTATTATATAACAAATATTTTAATTTGTCTGTAGAAATGATGTTTCAGAGCACCTATCAGCAATTTGATTTGGCTAAGTGACCTTTTAAAGCAATTAGAATATTTATATATTTTACTGTCAATTATTATCGTTTAACCAAGGGCAGTGGTATTTTTATATAAATTGCTCGAAAAGAAGCTTTTTTGAAAGTAGTATATATTATCATTTAACTAAGATATAAGTATAAAGTTAGTTATTTTTAATAAACTAGGAGGTATTTCGAAACGTATGTGTTTTGTTTCTAATTTGAGTTTAAAAATCCACAATTTGCTTTTCTGTCAATATTTTGTTATTTAATTGTTTAATTTTAAAATGTATTTTTATAATGGAGATGTCCTTACTTTAATTTGCAAGGAAATTTTAAAGAGCTATAAAATAAATGTTAAGATCTATCTACTTTGGGAAATTTATTTATATACTTATTGTAATTAATCTATTTTGATGTTTATTTACGATAAACGTTTGTACTTGAATTTACTTGCCCTTAAGAGACCCCCACAGTCAATGAAACTGCATGGGCCTTCATAAGTAATTCAATTCTCAAAAGATATATTTGCTATTAATCTTTTGTTATTTTATTAGTTAATCTAGACAAATTTTTATCTTATATATGTGTTCTTTTCTTTTTCTAATTAGTATCTATGTGCTTCTTTCTTTATCGTTTAAAATAAATGAACGATGACTTATGACTTAAGTTCTTAAAACGTATTAATTCTGAAATTCTCCAAACCTAATTTGTATTTTCAACATTATATTATTATGTAATCTTGGGTGTTCCACTTATTAAATGCGACTATTTGGATATATTTTAATATGTATCTTTAAGTTTTTTATTTAAGCTATTTTAAAATTTACTTGACTTGGTTGAATGATTTATCTATTGTTGAACTATTGAATTTTGTGTTTATTGTACAAAATTATTTCGGGAGTCTTCATATTTAGTAAGTTTTATTTGTGTGCTTAAATTTAAACTCTATTTTATTAACAATTTCTGTGTTGTTAGGGATTATGAAATTTAATTATGATTTGTTTGCCTAAAAAAAGTATAATAATTTAATTTATGCAGTTTTAGTATATGTGCTTATATGTATTTTAATAATAATCAAATGGGTACAAAAGTAAATTATTTGATATTCGATGCACCATATAAGATAATTTTAAGTTAAAGTTCAATTAGCCTGATGATTTATATTAATACTTAATAAAATCTGCGTTTCCTAACATTTGGATATCCATTTAGCTAAAGATTACTGTAGTATCCAAACCAGGTTGATTCGGTCTGATATTCAACAAACTGTCAAGCCTCAGTTCTTTTCCTGGGAATAACAAGTAAACCCTAGTAAGGACACCCTAGACGTAGCTGGTAACGTCCATGTTGTTGATGGCAGTAATTGAGTAAACCCCGTGTTGAGGACTGGAAACATAGTCAATCGCCTACAACATCAAAGGCCGCAGAGATCTGGGCTACAGCACTACACCACAGTGACGAATATTACAGTAGTTTTGTAAAATATAAATAAACTCTAATATATACTTTTCGTATGTATTTAAAATAAACAATTATATTTATTTTTTGTATCATTATATATATATATATATATATATATATATATATATATATATATATATATATATAATATATATATATATATAACCTAATTTTCGATCGAATTACATTTACAGTAATATGATTTAATTGGTCTTACTACGTATAAAACAGTTCGTTTAAATTTGATATTATAAAAACAATATTATCCGTTGTTCGTCCTAAAATTACGTTAAAGTAGTGAATAAAAAAATAACAATTCCTTTCCAATAACTTATGTGGACTTTATTTACGTGAAACAGTTGTTTTAGAATTTGTGTACTTGAAAATACTCTTTTGAAATAAAACAACAGTTGTAGTTTCAGGTGAATCAATGTAGCATTTTACATTTACGTTTGGCAATAAACATTGTGTTGGATTCGATAAATCACAATTGAAGTAAACATTAGTGAAACAAAACATTACAATTACTTTATTGCCAGTTGATGCTTACCGAGAATTAAGCTATTTCATTGAATTATTTGAAGTTTTTATTTGTAATGAGTATATACAGGCCATATTATATCCATTTTATATTATTGCCAATGAGGGACTATGGTGAAATAACATTTGAATTAAATATTTTCTTAAAATAGTAACTTTCACTGAATTCGTAAACTCCTCATAAATAAACCAATAAGTACTACATTGAAGAGATCCTGCCAAAAGAAATCTGACTTCAACTCATGGAAAGAAAGTAGATTTGATTACATATCTTTTTTAAAATAATTAAAATATACCTATTATTTTATTTAGGACATGTTCAGAGAACATGGTTTTAAAACAAATTTACGAGATCTAAATATATGATAGTGTTATTAAAATAAAATACTAACTCAAATTGATGAGCGATGACATGTCAAAAATATAGTAGAGTAAACACACTTGTGTTGATTTAAAAGTTATATTGCTATTATATTCAAATATTGAATGAATTGAATTATGAATCAAATATAAGTAAAAGAAGATCTTATAAGCTGAATGGTCGAAAGTTGAGAACGAGTTTTAGATTTCGGTGCTGATTGCATTTATCATCTTTGTCACAAATGGTTAATACAGAAATTAAAGTCTGATTATTTTTCTCAACAGATATTGAAGGATATTGTTTCATAAAGGTGTTATTTCCTGATTAATTTAGATGTCAAGCTTAACAAAATCCCATATTTGTTTTCTTTGTTTAACAGTTTAAAACCTCAAAAAAGTGATTCCAAGTCACTTAATAGTGTAAATTTAGTAACTCTTCATTATTTCGTAAAATTGTAAACATTTCTTTGCTTCAATTTATTTTAAATATATAAAACAGTTTTTGTAAATATCTTACTCGTAAAATATTTCATTTAATATAACGAAATTTTCATTGTTATATGGCAGCACAAAATTATAAAGAACTAATTTTCTTACAAATTATTTATTTTCTAAAAACCTAAAAAATTCCCTAATTATAATTGTATAAAGTTATTTATAAAATGGGGAAATGTTTTATACTTTTTAAAGTACTAGTAACTATAGAATACCTCAACTGCTACGTACAGTTCTCACTCTACCGTGCATACACCAAGACTATTGCATGCTTGGTTGTAGTAATAAAAGTTAACATATTTGACATTTGCACGAAATTGGTGATTTGACTCAAACTTTTAACTATTTATTTGTTTGTTTTTATAAAAAGCACTTTTACTTAGTAAATGAAAGTAGGCTAAGATGTGTTAAAATCATTGTTTCATTATGACTATAAATCATATTGTAAATTCCTTTATATTCAAAATAAAATGAGTTTTATTTATTTTTTTATTTATATTTGGCTAATAAAACGTCGTATTTTAGACAAGAACCTGTAGGTTTTAAATTTAAAATAAATATAGATCGGGCACTGCAATAAAATGTATATTTTTAATATTAAAAGCAAATTATATGTTTTTTACAATAAAAAAAAATATTGCCGAATATTTTTTTGTTCTGATCAGTAGAGTAGAATATAATAAGTTTATTCCAAAAATTTTTAAAAAAATTCCAAAAAATAAAAGTATTAGTAATATATTAAATTTTTTCTTTAGATTATTGGTGGTACTGAATGAGAATTGTTGAGGGCGCACTTGTAGTTTACGTTTTTATTTAAAATTTAGAGTCGTTTGGCTAGTTTTGAATAGATAATATGCCAATCATTTGTTCCGCTATGTTTCGATTCCCTTGGCCTCAGAGAAACTTCAGTAGGGTATCAAAATGTCCAAACAAAAAGGTTCAATAACTTTTCTTCACAAATCATTGATTTCTCCAATATCAATATGTCCATAGACGTTTCTTCCCATCATATCAACTTTTCCAATCTTAGAACATTTCAAATTCAATTCATATATATATATATATATATATATATATATATATATATAGGGGAGAGTACCCCAAAACGGGATAGGCGGTCAAAACGGGATAGTAGGGCTAAACCTATTAATAGTGCTGCTATCTCTCGGGAAAGTGGCCAGACTGGTTAGTAGCCGCCATGACACCATCTTCAGTTAATCTCCGGTCGTTGCCAATAGAGCTGGTGAAGTTTTAGCTTTTTAAAGTTTTCAAGTGAAATTTGTACCAGCATTCTAGCATTTTCAACGTCAGAAAAACTGTTCTTGTGCCCGAATTTCCTGTGAAGAAAATCTGGTAAGTTGTGTATTTTATTCCATGCTTTTTTGCAAACAATTTCGTATATTTAATTCCTGTTTGTGATTAATAGTTGAGGCGTCCGCCATTGTTGTTGTTAAAAGCGTCACGGTCGGTCAAAACGGGATACTTTTCGGGTTCCCAAAACGGGATATGATTTTGTCCTATCCCGTTTTACCCAACCACTCTAGTAATATTTTACCGTTGAAAATATTATTTTATTTGTCAGTACTAATCTGAATTGTTGTATAAAGCCTGTTGTTTTATATTAGCCTAGTACAGAAATTTCAAATCAAACTTGAAATATAAGTCTGTGAATAACAGTTAATAGGCCACTTCTTTTGAAAGAAAAGATTTATTTAGGACATAGGCCCGTGTATAAAATGAAAACTGTTAGTTAGAAAGGTTTTATTTTACAAATAATAACATGCTGGAAAAACATATTCCTCCAATGTTTGTATTCCCTAGACAAAGGGAGAATCTAAGGCTGATGGAAGATACTCCACCTGGCTCTTTTGCAGCCTATCACAAGTCAGGCTGGATAAGCAAAGAATCGTTCATTAAATGGTTTAAACAATTTGTTGAGCTAGCAAATCCTTCCAAAGATAGACCTGTTCTGCTCTTACTTGATGGGCACTGTAGTCACACAAAAAGTATTGATCTCATTAACCTTGCAAGACAAAAAAATTTTATTAAGTTGACTTTCCCTCCACACACCACCCATCGGCTTCAGCCCTTAGATGTGACAGTTATGGCTCCACTAAGCACATTCTATGAGCAAGAAGTTCGCAAGTGGTTGTTCAACCATCCTGGAAGAGTTGTAACCATTTATGAAGTAGGGAAACTGTTCAACGCAGCGTTCCAAAGAGCAGCTCTTGTCCAAACTGCTGTCAATGGGTTTAGGAAAACACGTATTTTTCCATACAACCCAGATGTTTTTCCTGACCACATATTTGCCCCCCTCACTTTCGACAGATCACCCAATGCCTGAAGTTCAGAACAAGACGCCTTCACAACCATTAGGTCTTCAACAAAACGAAGTCATTTCAAAAGTCCCCTCAACTTCAGTGATCGAATCCAGGACTTTGCAGCCATCTCAGCAATTACACAAACCACCTGGTGATGGTGTCACCGGTAGTTGCAGCGCGAACCCAGAACCTATCCAACCGACCAACTTCGTCTGGAAACGGAGGTCTAGGATTATCCTACTATCGTCCTTCACTTCCATTTACAATTTCACCAAAAGAAATTTTACCTCTGCCAAAAGTGGTAGAACCTAGACCCGAAAAGAAATTGGATAAAAGAAGAGGAAAAACGGCAATCATCACATCAAGTTCATATAAACTTGAACTGGAGGGAGAGGAGCATGAAAAAAAATAAAAAGAAAAGGAAAGAATTCAAAAGCTAACAGACAAAGCTGTCAAAAAAAGTATATTTAAAGCTCCAAGAAAAAACAGGAAAGTCTTAAAAGAAAGTGTGTCCCTGAACTTGAAAAAAAATCAGACCTGCAGCCTTCGGACCTAACACTTCTACCAGAAACAAAACAAGGGGAACATTAAAAAAGTTAAAAAGGATTCATCAACCGACCTAGGCTGGATGTCATCCTCTTCAGGAAGATGAAAACTGTGAAAACGTTGAATCATGCATATTTTGTAACGCTCTTCATCTTGACTCAAAATCTGGAGAAGGCTGGATCCAGTGTTCAAGCTGCCAAGGATGGCCCACGAAGCGTGCGCCAAAGCAGAAGAGGAAGATGACTCATTTTTGTGTGACTTTTGTATTGCAATAAGATAGATTTTTAATGTCATTTTGTCTGTGTTTTAAATAAAGTAGGTCATTAAAACTACTTTTTTTCACAATAAAGTTTTATACAGCTTATATTGTGTTTCTTAATTTCCAATGCAATTAATTTATATATAAAAATAACAGTAAAAATCCTATCCCGTTTGGGTAAAACGGGATAGTGTAAGATATTGTAAAAACGAAATTTTTCATTATATAACATAAATACAAAATTAAGAAAAAAATAAATGTTATAGTTTAAAGTATTTACTTTCCAATGATATTTACCTTTAAAATTTAATTTTAACACAAATGAAAACGTACACAAAAATAGATTAGGTATCCCGTTTTGGGGTACTCTCCCCTATATATAGTATAGAAGAAGTCGAAACCGAACAAGTAATCTCCAGGATGAAAAGACATGCTGCTGAGCATCCTTCAAGAACTATGCGATGCTTACAAGAAGTACCTTCAGCTGTGTTGGCAGAACTACCTGATCGCGCAAATATCAATCAAATCATCCAACGTGAACGTTATCGAGGAATGCACGAGTATTGGAATAGTTGTTAGAAATCCCTGATCATTTTCGTAGAACTAATGTGGGTGAACGATTTTTAATTTATGATTCCTTTGTAGTAGAAGATTACGAAAATTACGATAAGATAATAGTGTTCTCCACATACGTATCTTGGCACAAAGCCGAGCATGGCTCGTATACAGAACCTTCAAAGTAGCACAACAAGTCATCAGTCGTGAAGCACGAAACGTAGCCCTTCCGTTGGTGTATGCACTCCTAAAAAAACAAAACTCGAGCGTCATGCGATAAGGTGAAAAACCGTAAGTAACTTCATCAACTGATCAAAATTTTAGAATCTACATTACCCCACCTCAATCAATAATTTCAGATTTTGAGCTCACTATTGTCAATTCTGCAACAGATCGATTTCGATCAAATGTTCGTGGCTGTGTTTTCAATTTGTGCCAAAGCATGTACAGACACATTCAATC